>OMKY01254500.1:7222-20959 GCA_900302395.1 Bregmaceros cantori
TAACCCCCAAATAGTGCACTATTATGGGGCGCACGCCATTTTGTAGGGGTGTCCGAATTCTCCATGTACCCTAGATAGTGCCCTGAAAGTATCCCACAATGCACCGCGAAATGTAGTGAGCATCGGATGTACCCTAGACGGAGAAATATAACCCATAATGCATTGCGAGACGTTTTAAAAATGACCTAAACTTTAAAAAAATGCCGCGGCGGGAGTAAATAGCGACCGACCACGACAAATAGTTATAAATGTAAGTACTTCTGACTTTTTGTGATGATTGTTTGTGTGTTTGTGATTTTATAATTATATTTTTTATAATTATAAAATATAATCATTTTGACGATGCCAACTCTAGTGTCCGAAATCTCTGCAGTTGCCGTTGAGTGCACTATATGGGGGAGTAGGGAGTAGGGCATAGGGAGCGATTTCGGACACAGTCACTGTCTAAGTTTAATCAATGACAGATTTTAATTGTAACATATTGAACAAATTTTAATTACTATATCAGTTTGCTGACATACAAATGCATGCAACTTCTCACAGGAGCGCTTAAAACAAACGTGCAGTCGGACCCCGAGTCTGAACATAAAGATGTATATAAAACGGTTAAACAATCATCGACCGCTAATATTAACAAATAAAGCATTGCCATTGCTCCACTTGATTCTGCATCAAGACCAGGGTGAAGCTAACCAGCAATGCAGCATGTGCTGTTGTTGCTTGGCTACTGCACATGGGTTAAATATTTTTTAAGTTGAGGTGACGTGAAGACATTTGGTTAAATATTTTAGAATTAAGGGTACGCGTTGGCCGAGTGGTTATGGACACCGCACCTAACGCGACCCCATTCATGTTAGTGGCGCTGCGTCTACCACAGCGTCCGCAGTGTCGCGAGTTCGACTACGCACGTCGCTTGTCTGCAATGTCTACCCCCGATCTCTTCAACCCAGTTTCCGTCTAATCCTATCCAATAAAGATGGAAAAACGGCGCTGACGCCGTAAAAAATAACTAATATTTTAGAGTTCATCGTTCCCTTCGCACCATGCTAACGTAACGGAGATGCTGGCCAGGCTGGCTGTGGATCTTCAGAGCGGCCGCCCAGAACACGTATATAACCGTATTTTACTCCTGTTTTAGAGACTGGGACGACCCCCGGCTGTTCACTCTGACTGCTCTGAGGAGAAGAGGATTTCCGGCCGTGGCCATAAACAACTTCTGTGCCAGGGTACGACCACTGGACACCCAATTCCACACACATTAAGTCTCATGTCTAGTTAGCTCTTGAAGAATGATACTGCATCACAAGATGTTTTCATCCATGATTAGAATTTTCAGGACCTTTTTTAAGCAGGGTTTTGAACCAATATTTTTTTTCCCTTGCATTGCAGGTAGGAGTTACTGTGGCCCAGGTGACGATGGAGCCCCACCTTCTGGAGGCCTGTGTGAGGGAGGTGCTGAACGACACTGCTCCCCGAGCCATGGCTGTACTGGAGCCGCTCAAAGTCACCATCACAAACCTTCCCGCACAGTCAAAGGTATAATAATAATAACAATGATACTCATTGTTATTATTATTATGTATTTTTATTTATTTTCCCCATATGAAAGATGATAAAAACTAGGATGATCCTATTGTTTTATAATAAGTAATGTTTTATTGTTTAACTATTATACATTCTGAATACTGGAGTTATACAATTGTGTATTTTGTTCACATTCCAACTTGCTTAACCACAGCCCCTTTGGGAACAATTAGGGACTTATTATCATTTTTTTTTTTTTAGCACTGAAAGAGTTTTATACTTCCTGTGTGTCTCACTGGAGTGGTGGAAAACGACACTGCCTGAGACTGAAACTCTTAATAATTTAATTTTGTTCCACAGTCTGACATCCAGGTTCCGGATTTCCCTGCCGACGAGTCTAAAGGAAGCCATGTGGTTCCCTTCACGAACATCATCTTCATTGAGCAGAGTGACTTCAGAGAGGTCAGACAAATCTTATTCACCTCTTGCTCTTGGATTTGGCCTTCTAGGTCAGCTATTCCCAACCGGGGGTCCGCGGACCCCCAGGGGTCCCCGGACCAACGTTTGGGGTCCGCCAAGCGGCAGAGATATATTTGCGTTTAGAGACGAATTGAGCGATCTGAGCTGCTGTACATTCTCCTGCCACAATAGGGGAGTAAAGCATCTTATAAGCCCAATGCAGCTAGCCGTCAGCTAGATGGTTTAAGTGAGTTTTTGAATAAATAAAACATTGATGGCGTTGTTAATTGTCATTAATAGATACACATTTGTCCACCAATTGAAAGATATAGTATGCAGTTTTTCACAGCATTCCAAATGCTGCTACAATGTTATTTTGTGGTTCAATTAATTCCAATTAAGTCTTCAACAGCATAATTGATGTATAGACTTTATTAGATGTGCACCATAAACAATGGGGTCCGCGAGTTGCTTTGGGCTGGGAAAGGGGGTCCTTGGGATGAAAAAGGTTGGGAACCCCTTTTCTAGGTGATGAGGACTGTTGGGTGTATAAAAACTTTGTTCATCCTGGTTTCATGGAATCAAGATAGAAATTGTTGTCCCGGTAGGTGTGAAATCTACATCATTCAGGTCCAGCTCCTTGCGCAAAAGGGGGGCGGGGGGCTAGGCTCAACCCGGATGATTGAGTTCTGACGCGGCTGGTCATGTCTGAAAAGGGTTGCGCTAGAACCTGTATCGCACAGAAGAAAATGCAGGATGCATTGCAACTTTTCGGATTAAAAGACCACACACATACATGGGCTAGTAAGAAGACGCCCTCTCATCTATCCTACATGTCGGTTGTCCATCGTCTCATAATGTTTCAAAAGGTGCTTTTTGCCAGTGGTTCAGTGATGCCACCAAATCGCCTGTATGAGCACCACACAAATTGCTTTCTCTGATTCGAAATGTTCACTCAATCAACGAGTGTCGGTTGTGCGTCCCTTTGTTTACCAATCGCGATTATTGGTAAAAGGCACCCTCAACATAACCACTGAAAATCAAATGAAGGTAGCCCTGGAGCTAGGGCTGTGCAAAAAAAATGATTTGAAATCGGATTATTTTCTTCAGCAGATTTTTGAAAAAGTGAAATCGTCAAATCAGATTTCCTTTTTAACATTGATAATGATTTTATTGGTCTGGCTTCAAGTTATGTGGGTGAAAAAAAATGGATATAAATTGATAATTGTATTAATCCTAAACCAAATGATGAAGTGTCTCTACTTAACTCCAAAAATGAAGACCATTTGCATAGTTTGAAATATGAAACTTCTAGTTTCGATATATTTTGTCCTTTTTTTTTTTTTTTTTAAGAAATCGGAAACAAATCTAATATCGAGATTTCAAAGACACAAATTGGGATTTTATATTTTGGCAAAATCGTACAGCCCTACCTGGAGCTAACTCGCGCTAAACCGAAACCAAACTGAGCTGAATTCACAATTCACGTTTGAATATGCCCTGAGTGACGTTTGGCTTTGGTCTCCTAGGTTATGGAAAAGGGCTACAAACGTTTGACTCCAGACCAGCCGGTGGGACTAAGACATGCTGGCTATGTCATTGCAGTGCAGAAGGTCGTCAAGGTGAGACGCTGCGGTCGTGCTTCCATACGTATGTCTGTATATTTGGGCTGCAACAATTAGTCGATTACTCGGTGATTAATCTATTATGAAATTAACTGACAACACATCTAATAATCGATAATCGGCAGAGAATTGAATCGTGCTGATGTTTCCCCCATTTATCCACACAAATTTGATATTCATATTTTTCAAAAATATGAAACATTAAATGAACATAATTGATAAGAAAATACATGAATAGGGAGAAAACCACGAAAATATTATGGTATAAATGACATGTAATGAGTTTGTCAGAGGAAATAACTTCATCTTTGTACATTACTTGGTTAAAATGCACCTAATTTGCCCAGATTTCAAGTTTATTTTTTTTTTAAATTTTGCTCCCTGTGAGAGGTTAGGGTATTTTTTTAAAGAAAAATATTGAACCGACTAATTGATGAATCGCTTTAATAATCGGCAACTAAACGACTATTAAAATAATCGTTAGTTGCAGCCCTACTGTATATTGCGCCCATCCGGTAGAGTGTGTGTACTGCTGTCATGTATATGCAATATGGCGAATTAAAATGAATCTTTAATTTGTTAATTGGATACCACTCTGAAATGCTAGAGATATTTACAATTATGCTGTGCAGATTGACGAACATGGATATTATTAGTGTCTAGAAATTAAGAAAATGGTATATAGGCCACTGATGGTGGTTTAAAGTAGCTCTGTGTTTCGGCACCTTGCAGCATCGAGCGCTGCTTGATGTTAGCAGATCAGTGTTCAGTGCCGATAGCAACATAACATTGATACTATACATGCAGGAGATATATATATATATATATATATATATATATATATCTCACCCATCAGAGGATGGAATCAGGACACCCCTAGTGTTAATCTGTTTGTGTTGTCAGGATGCTGCAGGACAGGTGGTGGAACTTCTGGTGACGTGCTGTGCGTCCACTGAGGCCAAGGAAAAACCTAAGGCCTTTATCCATTGGGTCAGCCAACCGTTGACTTGCGAAGTACGGCTCTATGAGCGACTGTAAGTTCTACATTTTTACTTTTCAGCTGCTTGCTTTGCTGTCCGTATGAACTAGTCACTGTGTGACGCAGTGGGGAATATTCAGGTAAATCTAGACCAAAGTTATTTGGGCCAATGCAATCATTGTCCAATCAGTAACCAATTAGTAACTCCCTACACTCCATATAGTGCACTCAACAGCAACGGCCGAGATTTCGGACACTAGAGATGTCGCCGTCAAATAAATTATAAAATATAATTATACAAAATATAATTATAAAATTCAACAATCATCACAAAAAGTCAGAAGTACTTACATTTATAACTATTTGCTGCAGTCGGTCGCTATTTATTCCCGCCGCGCCATTTTTTATTTGTTAGGTCATTTTTAAAACGTCTCGCAATGCATTATGGGTTATATTGCCTCGTCTAGGGTACATCCGATGCTCACTACTTTTTGCGGTGCGTTGTGGGATACTTTCAGTGCACTAAATGGGGTACATGGAGAATTCGGACACCCCTACAAAATGGCGTGCGCCCCATATACTGCACTATATGGGGGATAGGGAGCGACACAGCCATTGTCAAATCAGTAAACAATTAGTAACTGATTGATATTAAGCGACTTCAACTCACGAGACTTTTTTACAACTCTGCTCCACTTTTAGTTGGATTTCTAATGTGTTCTGTAATGTAATACTGTAGTGGGCCTGCATTCCAGGCAGTCAGTGGGCAGTGGGACAACACAAACATAATGCAGTAAAACATCACTCAACATTGTTATCTTTTTTAATTTAGACCATTGTCAGCTTTATTCAGGATTAGCTGGAAAGGGGCGAAGAAGAGCGAGGAGAGATGCAGCAAAGTCTGTTTTCTGGGCATTACTGGGTTAGACTAGACAGTGGGTCAGAAAGAGAATGATGTGGTTTGTGTGATTCTGCTTTAGGTATCGTCTGGGCTGTGTCTATCTGGATGCTGGTACTCCTTCATGTAACGATTAACTTCTCTAAAACAACTCTTCTTCTGCTTGTAGATTCATGCACAAAAATCCAGAGGATTCGTCGGAGGTTCCTGGGGGCTTCCTGAGTGACATCAACCCGGTATGGGCTCTCTGTAAACCTGAGTTTCTGATTGTCTTCTTGATCTTATTCTATTACATTGTCTGCAGTAGCTCAAGGCGTTCATTGGCTCATGCATCCATCTTTAAATGTGGGCATGTGCCAAATTAAAAAAAACATGTTGCTTTCCCAAATTTAAAAATTGTGTATCACATGACTGTTCATGGACGCCAAAAAATATCCTTGGTTTTCTTCAACAACAAAAAAAAGTTTTCAAATGTTTAAAAATGTTAACCTAACCCAACTCACTTCATTTAAGGTTCATAAATCCCGAACCGGTTATGGGAAAAGTAGGGAGAAGAAGTAAAGATATTTCTGTTAAAAATCTACTCGGTACAAGTAAAAAGTCATCAGAGAAAAAAGTACTTCTAACAGTACAGAAACATGAAAAAACGACTTAAGTACAGTACTTAAGTATTTGTACTTACTTACGTTACTTGCCATCTCTGCCTGTTTGTGGGATTGTGAACAATGTGGCAGGGATTATATTGTCGACAAATGTGCTTTTTTTTTTTGTTTCCTTTTAAGAATTCCATGCAAGTTATGGACAGTGCCTTGGTTGATCGCTCAGTGGCGGGAGCAAAGATTTTGGACAAGTTCCAGTTTGAGAGGTTGGGCTACTTCTCTGTGGATCCCGACAGCACAGCCAAAAAGGTATCATTTGGTGTTTACAACATGACATGCATGGATCGAGAGACACAATATGAACTGGCAAAGGAAGAACGAAAAAAATGTGCTTGTAAATTACCAAGTTATTATTAATGAGTCGATACTAGATGTGTAGAAAATGTAGAAATTGTGAGAGATTGCATTCAATTTTAGTTGCATTTTTTTTTTTGGAGGGGGGGGCGAGCATGTCATTTTTATTGACAGGCTTGGTGTGAACTGGGGGCGAGGGAATGGGGAAGCAGACCTGCAGCATGCTTAGGCTATTCGAGAAGTTATCATCATGTGTCGCCGTTTCCGCCGTTAGCAGATTGCGAACCCTCGCGACTTATTTTCTTCCATTTCCGTCGATCCACGGACGCTTGGTTGATGCTGCTCCAGTCTTTGATGTTTGACCAGGCGGGGATGTGGTCTCTCCATCTGTCTTGGTTTTTCCTCTGCTTCTTCTGCCTTCGACCAGACCCTCAAAGCAAATCTTGTTATAAGTTGTTATAATGTCCATGGATTATATTATATCTATGGATCACCATAGTCCCTCTTCAATACCTTGTTTAAATTGATGTGAATGTACAACAGATGCAAACGGCATAGCTTTCAGGTAGAGAGTAAAAGTAGTAAAGCATAAGAGTAATTGTAAAGCATATATATGCCGCAATGGCGCGGAAAGTTGTGGGCGCTTGTATGTCCACACTCGGCTTTCTGCCCTTCCCCATCCTTCACCCCATTTCAGATCTAATGAAAACTGGAAATATTCAAGCATGCTTTACAGTTTTTTGACATTTTATTATTGGGATTATTTAATTATTTTGACGTAAAAACATTGTCACGGTGTACGGATCTGATTTGTGGTATTGCGTACAGACATCTTGATCTAAATCCGCACGTTTTATTTATATTTTATTTTGCTAGTCTGGGTAGCAAGGCTTTTCCAATTACTGCCAAAATGCCCTTGCACTCATATCATTTTTGGAATCCACATATGATGCCAACTTTGCTTTCAGGTGGCTTATTTGTGTGTCTAAAGATTGACGGCTAACATTGCTAATGTTTCTTTTTGGGCCTTCCCAAAAGTTGCCAAGTGGGCTGCTGTCGTGGATGAAGTGGGCAAGTTCAATATCTGTTAAAATGCTGACCCACAAGCTTCTAAAGTTTCCACCTGTTTTCCAGATGGTGTTCAACAGAACAGTCACGCTGAAAGAAGACCCTGGGAAGATGTAATCTGCTCGGACTTTGTGGCCTTCTCAGGCTCGGACAGATACAATTTCTTCATGTCTGCTTTTCCTTGCACCTCGGCCTGACGAAGCGAGTTAGTGAAATGATGTGAATCTAAATTAAAAAGCAGCACAGAAATGAGACGATTCTGATCATAGCGAGCATAGCAAGTTATGAGTACAACAGTTACATTATAATATTATTATTAATAATTATTAATAAGTGTGCACCGATCACGTTTCTTTGGTCCCGATCCGAAACCGCCGAACCCGATCTCCGGTACCTTACACGATACAGAGTCCTGATCCTGCAAAAATTGGTAGTACCCAACCTATTTGGCACAATTGTCAATTTCAAAAGTAATTTGGCATGCTCCCCGACACATTTACCGTGGGCCGAAAATCACTAGTCCCGATCCTTGGAAAAAAGTCTGATTGGCCCCCGATCACCGATCTGAGGATGGGAGCACCACTAATTATTAAGATCAACAGTTAACGTCTGCCGTACTTACTCGAGACACCGATTTCTCTGGCGATTCCCTCAATGTTTTTAAGGTATGCATTCTAATTTCACCACTCGCCTCTGTCTAGGTGTTATGGAATATGGAGCTGTTGTTAGTCATTTGGAACTCTGCAACATGTGTGCTGTATGTGTCTGAGCCTTCCTACCTCTGACTACAAGGCTGCCTGCATCACTGTGAACATCAACAATCAAGTTCTTAGCCAATGGTATTTATTTATGAGGGTCTAGAGTCCATGACTCCTGAAGTATTATTGTAATACTGAGTAATGTATACATTACTAGATGTTAAAGTACTGGGAGCTGTGGGAAGACATTTTATAAGGTGCCAACAACACACCTTAATGGCGACTTCTAGAATGATGCTAATAGACGGGTTTACGTGCAAAACACTGGTGGGAGTCATTTTGTCCCGCCGGTCTTAAGGTCACTTCCGGTGCCTTATTGTTGCCTATGTCAACTCTGGTACTGGACCGAGGTCCGAGCACACAAAACACACGCCAGTTCAAAATCTGACCACTAGGTGTCGCTCTGTAACCCGTTACACATCACACCTCTCGTTCCGTTCATAATTTTGTATAAATATTGATGAAATACTGTCAAAATCCGACTTAAAGTTACTCACCGATTGGTCACACGTTCTTCGGGACCAATAGGCTGGCTGCTTCTTGTTATTCCAAAAGGAATGAGAAAATGGAACGAGTTGCACTGATTATTAAATCATGCGTTGGTCGGTCACAGATCCGAACGATAACATTTGGGTGAGTAATAGCACACTGCAAGTTACCACAATTTTTAAATAACCCTGTAGGTGTGTGCTACCACTGAATAGACATGTTGGAAAAATAGCCAAATACACAGCAAGTAAATGACACCGGAAATGGCGTTCAGAGACCGGAAGTTCCCCCTGAACTCGTCTATTGACATGTTGCTTATCTTGTTACCTATCAACATATAAAACATTTGTGACGATCAGTCTGCTTGGCCAAATGCCAATGCCATAGTCACTCATTACCTTGGTTTCATTGTTGCTGTGTCTACTGAATGAATGCAAATTTTTATCATGAGTCATGGGTGATTTTACAGACTTTTCCTATGTATACAATTTCAAGCTGATGCCACTCTACATTGATGCATACGTTTTGTAGGTTTGAGGTGACACAATTTAATCTTTTGGGTGTTTTCTCAAATTAAAAACATTGAAATTTCAATGCGTCATGTATTGTTATCCTTTCAAGTATACACATGTTTGCAAGTACCTTGTTAAGCGCAAGAATATGTATTTCTCTTCCATGTATCTGGAGATATTTCTGTGATCCATGTTCTTGTTCACCAACATTGGTCTTGTGTAGATGGTTGATACTCCTATCAATAATTATAACATTTTTGCAACGCTTGTGTGATCTCCCTTAACATGTGCCTTTTCAAGGGTTTTTAGTCAACAACTTTAATTCCAGTCTTTTAACTTATCTGCCATCATTTTGAGCTTTATATTGTGTCCCCCAAGGATCTCTTCATTTTATTACCATGGTAAATAACTAGTGCATATTTATGGCACCCTGGTCCGTAAGTAATTCTGGCTTTACTGTAATCACCAAAAGGGTGCAAAAAGGCTTGCACACACACAGCAACCAGGATAGGAAGTTAATGTGTGCAAGGAAAAGGGGTGAGAGATTGATTTTTAAAGTGTCTATTTTTAAATGATTCTTGTATTCAGTGTGTGCTTTGCAACCAGAAGTTGAAGCGTTAACACAATTTGTATATACATACATTAATGTTCATTAACCTCTTAAACCGTCTTCGCTTGTAGCAGAATGTGCACAAACATGTGTCATCCTTTTCCAGAGTCGTAAATCCAGTGTTCTGTCTAGAGTGGTCAGGTTGAGTCCTGGCCATCCGTAAAATATTGTTGCGCCATTGTTTGGATAGTCATCCTCTGCTTCTTGTACCTTCTACTAATCCTTCTAGGCAGATCGAGTTGAGCCATTTCGGAAGTACTTTATATGCACCTAGAACAACGTTTATTTTGCATGCCACTAGTTATTTGTTTTGTTTAAATAAATCACCCACCCTTCCCCACCATCCCCGAGACCACCCCACTTCCTGCGCCCATTTAATCCTTCCAGGCAAACTTTTTGTTAGATATTTCGGAACTGCTTTATATGAACATAGAAGGTGTTTTAAATGATTGCATGCCTCCATTTTATTTTTATTTTATTTTATTTTTTTGTTTAAATGAACCAAGCACCCTGCAGCAGCAGCAGCAGCGAGTAAGCAATCTTTTTTTTTTGCAATTTTAATGCATGCAACTCATGCAATTAAAAAAAAAAACATTTTTTAATTGCATCAGCGCCCTAACACCACACCACTTCACGCGTCTATGCTTACCAACACCACGGCCAAGCCGAGTGGAGCGTCTCTGGCTGTTTTTAAGGCAGACTGGGAGACGTGCTCGCCGGCCGCGGTCTTCGGATCCGGACTGCTGCGTGGCTCCTTTAAATCGCGCTCTGTCATGTGTCGGGTCTTCGCGCGATGAACTTGGCCATTCGTGATGGCAGACACGGTCCATTTCCAAGATTTAATTCGGCTCATCAAAAGATTCAATTTGCCTGATTTGAATCAGTAAAACAACTACTCTAATTTTCAATAGAGTTCACCTGGTGTGTTTTATAACGCTTTACTTCCAAACGCCATTAAACTACAACAATTAAAGCATTGGAGCGTTTCGCAACATAAATAAGTGGGCGTGTGGTTGAAAAACACATGATCAATTTAGCGTGGCTTGATCTACGCGCAAGAAATATTACATATTTCATGTATTCTATATTAAATTATAATATTCGGGTTCCCAACAAAACACCCCCTTCGCTTTAACGCAATCGTTCGCGGACGACACGTCATCATGACCAGACTTCGTAAGATGGCGCCGTGCGAAGCCATACGAACCCCGGAGAAATGAAAATACAGGCCTGTCCGCAGAGCGCGGAGCTTTAAAACGACAGCGACGCCGGAATAACGAATACGCGACAGCTCCCCCCCTCCCCGTTTCTCCAATCGGTGGTGCAAAGGCGTCTGTGTCCGGCTGGAGTGTGGAGGAGGAGGTGGTAGCGGGCCGTAGGAGAGGTAGCTACCGGGGCCGGAGAGGGGTGGTGGTGGGAGGGGAGGAGAGGCAGCCACCGCGCCAAGCTAAAGGCTAACTTTCTCCCCTCTGTCGGGCTGCAGAGTTCACTCACCCGCCGGTCACTGCGGCATGTTGTCATGAAACACCCGCCCACAGACAGCATCGCCAGCAGCCGCTTTATAATGCATTTACCGGCTGTCCGCGGTTAAACGGTACTCCCGTGTTGTTTCTCCGTAGTGCGAGCTGGTGGTGCCGGCGGTGGCTTTATGTGCGCGGTTCTCTTAAAGCAGCCACACAGCGTTACCCTCAGCCGTACAGGGGGGTCGTGGGAAGTTGTTGAATCTGTCGGGGATGCTGCAGAATGTTATGGTTATATTCTTGTGTGAGTGTCGACACCTTTTAGTTCCCACGGTATTTGGGGGCGACAGTTTTGAGGAACCATACTAAAACCATAATGTAAAGATTTATCAATCCCTACAAGCTGCAGCGGAGAAAAAAAAATACTTGATTCAGCGAGTGGGAAGCCTAAATACACAGTATTTATTTTTTTAAATTGTTTTGCTTAAAAGTCACATGTCTACAGCCTTACAAAAAGAGACATTTTAAAAACATTTCTATTGAAATTATATCTCATGACATTAAACACCAAAGCCCTGTAAACCATCGTGGGACGTGTTAGATCAACGCTTCATTGTCTTTTGAAATATGTTACAATTTTTGGCTTTGTATGAAATACAACGTTGAAGCTCCGGGGTGATATATTACAGGTTTATTACGCTGCCATAACCAGCATTACAATCTTCCATGAATGAATGGTGGTAGAACTGGGTTCCGCTAAGTTAAGCGTAGAACCAACTAAAGAGTGAAATTATGTTCTGTCCCTCGACCCGTTACACAAGCCACCCCCAGAACTCATAGTCAAAGGATGCTGATGGAGCCCGCCCAGCGGGCGTAGTAACACTCGCATTAAGAGGCCTGGCCTGCCCTGAGGCAGCCTGGAGTCCGGAGATGGAAACCGACTCCCGTCGGCCTCCAACCTCCAACACGAGGAACTTGGACTAAAAGGTTCACGCTTCCAAGCAGCAAAGGAGGGGGCTCGGATGTCTTTCCATTTAATGAGAATTTGGTGCCTGACTAGGACCGTAGAGAACGCGGCACGGGAGAGCTGGGATTCGTTCCTCAGGGGCAACACCAAACAGAGCTGTTAAAGGGAATTTCAACCAAATAGGCGTTGGAGATGTATTTGAAATCTCCTTCCTATAAGGGGGCCAATCTTGAGCAGGACACAAAAGTATGAAGTTGATTATGGGCAGCACGGTGGCGCAGTGGTTAGCATCGCTGCCTCACAGCTAGAAGGTCCTGGGTTCGAATCCCAACCCGGACAGGTCCTTTCTGTGCGGAGTTTACATGTTCTCCCCGTGTCTGCGTGGGTTTCCTCCGGGCACTCCGGTTTCCCCCACCACCAAAAACATGTTCTAGTTAACCTGCTCCAGTCAGTGCCCCCTGGCTCAGAATCTGGAGTTGGCCCACGGGCGCTGCGCACGCTCCTCAGGGATGGGTTAAATGCGGAGGATGAATTTCACTGTATCTGTGACGAAATAAAGTATGTTTACGTGTTTACGTGTTTAGGTGTTTACGTTTACTGATTTGCTGCAGTGATGGACAGAGTGAGAGAGGAGAGATGGGGGAGAGAGGAAGTGATGGACAGAGTGAGAGAGGAGAGATGGGGGAGAGAGGAAGTGATGGACAGAGTGAGAGAGGAGAGATGGGGGAGAGAGGAAGTGATGGACAGAGTGAGAGAGGAGAGATGGGGGAGAGAGGAAGTGATGGACAGAGTGAGAGAGGAGAGATGGGGGAAGAGAGAAGTGATGGAGGTCTAACTCACCTGTGTGACTGCGGATGTGCACGCGGAGCGTGCCGTTACTGGCAAACTTCTGGCCGCAGTACGGACAGATCTTCTCCTTCTCACCTGTGTGTGTCTGCAGAGAGATGGAGAGAGAGAGAGAGAGAGAGAGACAGAGAGAGACAGAGAGAGAGAGAGAGCATGCAAGAGAGAAGTTGCGACCAATGAGACCAACAGAGACAGAAAGGAAGACACTTCAGCGAAGGGGAGGAAAAAAAGAGATACATGACAAGAGAGAGAGAGAGAGAGAGAGAGAGAGAGAGAAAGAGAGAGAGAAAGAAGGAGAAAGAGAGAGAGAGAGAGAGAGAGAGAGAGAAAAAGAAGATGAGGGACAAAGAGAGACAGAGAGAAATTCAGAGACAAACGGACAAAGCAAGACACACCATGAGAGACAAGACAAATGGAAGGAGAGACCGTGAGAGAAGCAGACAGACAGACAGACAGAGTGATAGAGAAATGGAGAGAGACCCAGGGAGAGAGAGACAGAGAGAACATGTGTTTAGCGTTAGCCCACTCGGCATTTGTTACATTTAGCCTCACATCTTTGGCCCATTAGGGGGCAGCGCTGATAGCACGG
>OMKY01254505.1:0-10404 GCA_900302395.1 Bregmaceros cantori
TACTATGAATTCTGCCATTATTACTTGTATAATCATATACAAATAATAATAAAATGCATTAGGTCTAGTTAAATTTAATAACTCAAAGTTACAATTTACAAGGCACAGTTTACCTGCAGCAAAATTTTAACTATAAGGAAATAAATTCTAGCAAGACATTTCATAGATAAACTTGATGATTGTTTATTGGTTACTTAATGAGTTTCTCTCTCTGTCGTTATTTATGTTTTACACGAAAAGGGTGAAGCAACGTCGTGTTGCCGATGCGCAGACAATGCGCTAGATGTGCGATGCGTGGACGATGCGTTGGTTCTGGTTCGCCAGGCTAGAAGCGTGTTTTTTTTTGTTTTTTTTTAATACCGCGGTAATACCGGTTACCGCGGTAATTTTGGTCACGATAACCGTGACTGTAAAATTTCATACCGTGACACCCCTAGTGGTGACGTTTGCCAAATAATGTTTAGCTTGAACAAACCTTGATTTGCGTGTAGCTAACTTATAATCTTTGTTTGCTTTCAATCAGCGGGTGTACAATGCTGTGAACTGCATTATTGGAACAACGGACATTTGGGTAAAATAACCGGCCCTACTCACACGTTGCAATGGAGCGCCGGTGCTCGTGGGAGCGGCACGCACCACATAAATCACTTTTAGGTCATTAATCATAACCAGAAAAAAACCCACATATAAGGTGCACTGAATTATAAGGCGCACCTCATTATTTTATGAAAATGTATGCCTTTATAGTGCGGAAAATACGATAATTGTGTCTAACGCACATGGCTGCTTCTTTCTTAAAGTATTTATTGCAATTTCTTTGATAATGTAATAAGACAAATTAACTAAATGCTTACTCATTTTCCTGCATGTGTGTTGTTTTACCCTATCGTTCTCAGAAGCCACACGACTCTGAATGCTGTAGTATTCCTTGTATTGTTAAAATGTTGACATTAATGTAAAAGACCAGTAGAACAGGTTTCAACTGTAAACGATCTACTATCTCTACGCTCTGTCACTTCAAAGACAATCTTTATTTGTGTCATAATAGTGGGAAGGGATGAGGGTAATTCCAGCGTTGCTCGTGTTACATTTAAAGCGACAGAGGAGTGTTCAGAAAAAAAGTGCTTTGGAAAAAGTAATGACTGTGTTCGAAATCGCTCCCTATTCCCTACATAGTGCACTATATGGGTTGCACACCATTTTGTAGGGAAAGCATGGGTGGGCGAAAGGGAAAGTGAGGTTAAAAATAAAAGACCTTTGTCACAAGATGGCAGCAGATCTCCATGCATCGTTACACAGAGGGGCCACAAAAACTAGAGGTGCACTGATCCGATCCTCAGACCGGTGATCAGGGGCCGATCAGACTATTTTCCAAGGATCGGGACTCGTGATTTTGTCCTGATCAGTATCGGTGACTGAGTTGGGGAGCCAAATGACTGTTTATTAACTTTGACTATGATTGAAATTGACAATGGTTTGGTTACTACCAATTGTTGCAGGATCAGAACTCTGTATCGGGATGCGGTATCGGGGATCTGGACTCTGCATCGGGACTCTGTACCAGATATCAGGTTCGGCCAATCGTTAAAATTGAAGGATATGGATCGGATTGGGAGCAAAAAAACGTGATCAAAAACTGCCATACCAATCTGCCTGATATTTCTGCAGTATATCCGTAATCACTGTAGACCATCCACCTCTAGTCAATAGTACATGCTGCCATATCCAATGTTAGTCTGAATTTTCCTTTGGCTGAGCGCTGCTTGCCTGTGGCCAGCTTGGATGAACCACAGCCAACCCGGGAGCCTGGGTGATGGTATGCCTTGTCCTCTTTCCAGCTTGGTTACAGAAAGCTCAATGTCCTCGTCAGGTACGGCTGGTGAGTCCGGTTTCTAAGTGTCCCGCACGTCCACGCTAGCCTGGCTCGCCAGGCTACGTCCAGGCTGGTTTGCTGAACGTAGCTTTGATGTGTTGGAAACGGCGCTGGGTTTTTGGTTTCGTTGGCGTCTGGTCAGCGTGTTGTCTTTTTAAAAATATGTCTTCTCCAGGTTGTGCAATGCTAGGGAAATTATTAACAGGATTAAAATCGATCAGGATCAGAGAGGGAGAACAGACTACAGTTTGGATTTGATTTCCATTATTATTATATATGTTGTTCTTCTGAAAAACACTTTGCATATGAGCCATGACTAAGTACTTATGTTGTAACAATACTCATTATTACCTCCACCAAGCAGGTTATGTTTTTGGTCACGTTGGTTTGACTGTCAGCAGGATGACGGATCTGGATGAAATTTTGTAGAGTTGTTAGAAATGACAAACGGACAAGTGATTGAAGTTTGGTGTATTTCTGTAGCCTAAAAGTAACATAATAGTTTGACAACTGTTATGAGCTTACAAACTGTGATCACCTCCAGCAACACGCAGGAGCTGCCTCCACTCTACTGCGTTACCCCTAAGGCCTACCATGCTGGAGACCTGGGTTCGCGTCCTATCTCCGGCAGATTGTGAAAATATTTATTTTTATGACTTTAATCCTATGTACCACCAAGAGCGTGCTGGCGTACCACTGGTGACTGGTTACATTTTGGTGCATTTCTGTAGCCTATAAGTAACATAATAGCATCTAGATGTTTTGGCATCAGTGACCTCATGGCCTTGGTGTGGGTTTGCACTCTCTGAGTGCTTCTAGGTCGTAGTAGTTAATTATTTCTTTGTCGCCTTATGTAACAGAATGTGTTTCAACCTGGGTGGTCTATCTCCAGAGGTCTCGGTCCAATGGGATTATCTTTAGACTCAATAGGTTTTGATGTTGTTGGGCCAATGTTTGGGTTGTCTGCTTCCGCTTCTTTTACCTTACACAATTTTTTTTTTAATTTAATGTAAACTAAATCTAAAATCTCAATTTGGACGGGGATTGACGATTTTGATTCTTCGTGCAGCTCTATAATAACGGGGAGAAAATACATAGATACTGTTATGATATACAGAAAGCATGGCTGTGTCTGAAATCACTCCCTATCCCCTATATAGTGCACTATATGGGGCGCACGCCATTTTGTAGGGGTGCCCGAATTCTCCATGTACCCTATATGGTGCACTGAAAGTATCCCACAATGCATCGTAAAAAGTAGTGAGCATCGGATGTACCCTAGACGAGGCAATACAACCCATAATGCATTGCAAGGCATTTTAAAAATTACCTAAACTTAAATAAAATGGCGCGGCGGGAGTAAATAGCAACCGACCGCGGCAAATCGTTATGAATGTAAGTACTTTTGACTTTTTCTGATGATTGTTGAATTTTATAATTATATTTTTTATAATTATATTTATAATAATTTTCAAAGGTGCCAACTCGTGTCCGAAATCTCGGCCGTTGCTGTTGAGTGCACTATTAGTGAGTGGGAGTGTGTGAGTGGGGGGTGGCGAGTAGGGAATAAGGAGCGATTTCGGACACAGCCCATGTTTTACTAAATGTCAAATGTCAATATATAAGTCATACTTTGTGTGAGCTTTGCTCTGTGTTTTGTTAGTTTTAGTTTTAGATTTCAGAGCGCCTGTCTAAGCGCCTGTTTGGAGGCTGCATACCAGAGTAGATTAGTTGTAATAAAGTGGTATTTTTAGGCACGTGGCGCTCACCCCACTATGATTTCTTTGGCCACACACGCCCGTGGAGAGGACTGGATCTGAAATAATCACGTCCTGTTGGAGAAAAAAGTGACTTGTCTTTTCCTCGTGCAGACGTGACTTGTGTCCTTTTCTCGAGGTCTGACAAGTAATTGCTGCACCGATACCATTTTTTGTTGCCGATACCTGGCTCTGCAGTATCGGCCGATACCAACCGATACCACTGTTTGAAAAAAAGTGCTGTTGGTAGTAACTTCTTCCCAAGGGTTGGAAAGAAGTTACTAGTGTTATCGCAGTTTTTAGATGCAGTCTATGATTAATAGTAGTGGAGGAAAATTATGAAAAGCAGTAACGCATTAAGAATTATTTCATTATTTTAATATTTTATTGTTTGGGTGATATTGGGGTAGTGACTGAAGTGTTCATATGCAAAACCCCCTTACTCCACTTGACCACTTTTTGAGAAAAAGGCAATTTTTTAATCATTTTATTTAAGCAGATGAGAAGAGATATTATAGACACTGCGGGGAGCGGGTTACTATTACTATTATAAAGTATTTTTCCCTAGATAACGGAGAACATGTGGTGTACGTCCACTGTGTAATCTTGTATTGTGAGATGTCCTCGGTGTATATCGTTGCATAATGTGAGAACTAGGGCGCTGCTTTACAAGGCTGTGATAAGATAATATCTCCAAAGCCGTTATTTCCGTATTTCCGTTACCATATCAAAGCCAAAAGGTACTTGTAATTATTTTAAATAATTCGTCAAATTACTCAACTTTGATTACCCATCTAGGGAGATTACTCCATTGATTACATAAGCAGTCACTACATTTATTACCAAATGAAGTTAATCTATTGTTTATCCAAACAATATATTGGCCAATATGAGTTTTTTTTGCCACAGCAGTGCTTTCTCAGAATGCAGAATTTCACAGAGACACCGATATTCTGATACCAATGATGTACATTTTTGTTTAATATATAATGTTTAGCGTATAATGTGACACAATGTGAGGCCTGAATAAAGACACTAGTTCAATAACGCAGCGGTGACTGTGAATACAATCCGAAACCATTTCATAATCACATATGTGCTCTATTTTTTAAATCCATTTCCAAAACCACAACTTTTTTTC
The DNA here is from genome assembly GCA_900302395.1 of Bregmaceros cantori. Taxonomy (NCBI): domain Eukaryota; kingdom Metazoa; phylum Chordata; class Actinopteri; order Gadiformes; family Bregmacerotidae; genus Bregmaceros; species Bregmaceros cantori. The sequence goes on from OMKY01254505.1 coordinate 4,772, forward strand.
TCGATTGCCTCTTTTTTTGTTGAGAAAGCTATTGTAGATGTTTTGTAAACCACTTTAAAATGTTGATCACTCAGGTTAGATTAACTCATTCAGTGCCAAAGACGCATTGCCGCGTTTTTGTGAATAGTACCACTCGCTCTCTTCAGTGATGGTCACTGAAGAATGGAAACGGGGACAAAAAAAGGTGTTTTTTGTCTAATGATGCAGGGAAGTCTGAAGATTCCCTTTGTATGCGTTTTGTTGATAAGGACACAAACCTTAATTACCTGCGCCGTGAAGCAGGTTATGTTTATGGTAGTGTTGGTTGGCTTGTCTGTCCCCAAGATAACTGAAGTTGTGTATAATGAAATTTTGAAGAGTTGTTGGAAATGACACATGGTAGAATCGATTTAAATCTCGGTGCATTTCTGTAGCCTATAAGTAACATAATCATACTTAATCATCAACTTACCAATAGATCGCTTGGGGCTTACCACGGTCACGTGACCAGAATTCCTGGTCACAGGGGCTGCTGGGAAATGTAGTTGGCATGTTTGTCAGTGGGAATACAGTCTATGGGTCAATCGCAATCATGCTATTCGTGCACTTGCATTGATAACGGGTTGCCACACATACTGCTAGCACTAAAAGTACTATTTTTTTTGTACCACTGCGGCGCAGGTTTGTACTCTGAGTGCTTCTGTTCACAAGGTTTGGCATTGAACTGTCTACTTGGTTGTTGTCTGACATGTTCAAATAAATAAACATTCATTCATTCATTCATTCATTCTAGCTTTCTATGGATCTTGAAAAAAACTCTCCAAAATTTGAAAAAGGCTGGCACTGGATGAGTTAAATGTCTTCCCTTGTCACTCAATGAACATTCTGGAAGAAGACTTGATTACTAAAATAGCAGCAGTAGCATTACTCATCTAGTAAACACTAGGAAACCTTGGAGAACGGCTCAGGGTTGTCCTTACTGACCTCTTCACAGGGATAACTAGTTTGTCTAGTTGGGCACAACCGCCCTGCCCCGCGATATATTAACAATGAGCCAATGTAGACACACACACACACACACCGCATGCTTCTGGGAGTCAAGGCAGCCAAACCGGCACACATGCACACGCCGGCCGTTTCGTTTTTTTTTTTCTTTTTTTTTCTTAGCTTCGTATTGTGTTGGTGTGCCGCGTGTGGACGCAACACCCTGCCATGTGCTGCGTCAAGATGGCAGTCTGCAAACTCTGTCCGAAATCGCTCCCTATCACCTACTGCCTACTCCCCGATATAGTGCACTCACTGATGGTGCACACAACAGCAAGTGACCGAGATTTAGGCCAAAATGATTATAACATTGTAAAATTCAAGTAAAATGTACGATGTGCACTACTTTTCGTGGTGCATTGTGGGATACTTTGAGTACACACACACACACACACACACACATAAATGGCGTGTTTCCAATATAGTACACTATATAGGGAATACAGCGGACAGTGTGACAATCACACACCTACACACACTCATGCACTTTAGGACAATCCACCCTACATTTTAGTGTTGAACAGTTGAACTTAATGTTAGACAGATTACCATAGTTTGCCTTTACCATAGATTCACTGGCATTCATTAGTTTAGGAGGAGCCAGAGCCACTGGAGCTTAGGTGTCCCACATTAGGCAGTGGCCCACATTAGGGCAACCCATCCAATACATAAATTAACCAAGTCATTCAAGTCACGTGTCGCAACGACGGCCACAATCTAAAAATGGTGTCGTCTGCGTAGGAACACTGCCACTCCACTCAGCGGTAGCCACGATCACGTCTGTCTGCACTAGATTATAAAAACTCCCAGACCCGTCTACCAGTCCAGAACCCCTCGCCCCCCCTTGTCCCTGGGCTGGAGCCGGACCCACGCCGTCCGTCTTGCTTGTGTAAGATCAGGCCGAGATAAACTTTATTGTCCCGCTAGGGAGATCGGTCTCGGGGATAATTACCTACGCTAGAGCTATCCCCTGGAGAAGCCTCTAAGACCCAAACACACACCCATCAGGACAAATGACCACTTAGTAAAACCAGCAACTTGTCCACAAGCCAGCAGGCCGGTGCCGTAGAGAGAAACACAGCCACGTTTCATCCCTCATTTCGAGATTTCAGAATCAGAACCGCTTCTATTGCCAGGTGATTGCTAAAACTAGTGTTGCACCGATATCGGTATCGGACATACTCTGTATCGGCACCTTTTTTGTGGTATCGGCGAGTACGAGCGCCCAGTATCGGACCGATACCATTTTTCCGACGCAGTAAGGTGGAAACTGCCGGAATCTTGTCTAAATCTAGAATATGTAAATGAAATGTTTTTGTGAAAAATGTAAGTAAAGTAAGCAAAACCCGTTCCTGCAGTGTCTAAAATATTGCTTCTCATCTGCTTAAATAAAATGGCCTGATAAAAAAATTCCCTTTTTCTCAAAAAGTGGTCAAGTGGAGTAAGGGTTTTTTGCATCTGAACTCTTCAGTCACTACCCCAATACCACCCAAACAATAAAATATTAAAATAATGAAACAATTCTTAATGTGTTATTGCTTTTTATAATTTTCCTCCACTACTATTAATCATAGACTGCATGTAAAAATTACCATGATAACACTAGTAACTTCTTCCCAACCCTTGGGAAGAAGTTACTACCAACAGCACTTTTTTTCAAACAGTGGTATCGGTTGGTATCGGTATTGGCCGATACTGCAGAGCCAGGAATCCGGTATCGGTACTACTATACACCTTCCATTGTGTGTTATTAGGGCTGAACGATTTTGCCCAAAAATAAAATCCCGATTTGTGTCTGAAATCTCGATTTTCGTTTTGTTTCCAATTTCTTGAAGAAAACGGTCAAAATATATAAAAGTAGAAGTTTCATATTTCAAACTTTGCAAATGGTGTCCATTTTTGTAATTAAGTAGAGACACCTCACTATTTGGCTTAGGATTAATACATTTATCAATTTATATAAATTTTATTTACCCATATAACTTGAAAACAGACCAGCAAAATCATTATTATCAATGTTAAAAAGGAAATTTGAGGATTTCACTTTTTCAAAAATCCTCTGAACAAAATAATTCTATTTCGGTTTCAAAACGAATCTTTTTTTTTTTTTTTGCACAATCCTAGTGACAATATATGCAAATGGATGGGCAGTGGCGTCTGCGTTAACAACCCTTGGTCTTCGGACACATGTTTGCTTCAGGGGTATAGCAGAAAAAAAAAAATTGGAAATCTAAATGTGTGATGTCAGGAAAGAATTACAGCATGCTCTAAAACAGGGGTGGGGAACCCGGCCCGCGACACCGTGTCATTTGGCCCGCAGAGCAATTCATAAATGTATTATATATTAAAAATATTTTTAAAATAAATTGAAATACATTTCGCGGAAGTTGGCTGAACACACACAGTGCGGCCGCCGCACTCGCTGACTGCACCGTCTGCAAGGACACATACAGACTGCGTGCTGAGCATCGCATCCACACTCTGCGGCGCTGGTTGACACTGAAATACATGTAGACACACGGACAACGGGACGTCCGAGAATGTGCAATATGGACTCAAGTTGTTCACCACTATTCAGCGGAGAGTTGTAGCAACGCCACATCTTTATATTTGGAGTACGGAGGAGCAGCAGCAGGCAGTCGACTGGAATACGAATGCGCACGGCGATCGGATTACAATACTATAATGAGATGCACCAGCGCGGTGCATGCTGGTCTGACTCCGTTGGTGTCTCAGCATGTACCAGCGCGGCCCTTAAATAGCGTCCGAACTAACCTTGGCAATGGCTGAGTTCAGCTATTGCCGATGTGAGTTCCTCTATCCCAGCTCCTCCACGAGGGGACAGCCTTTCGTTACAATACTAACACTTTAGGAAGTCTATGTGGGACCCAGAAAGTCTGGCAATAACCCGGGGAGAACTACGTGGGACCCCGCGATAACTGTTAGATACTGTATCGCACGCGTGTGAGACTAGATGATCACACCGACAGAGCCGTTCCGATCGCAGGACAACTTTCCATCCAATCTCCTCGTCTCAGCGTGCGGGTAAAATACAGCTTTAGGAGTAAAAATGAGTGAAAAATCACATTCAATATACCCCGTGTACTCTGCGGACCCTCGGTAGATTTTATACATTTAAACGGCCCTGGATGGGAAAAAGGTTCCCCAACCCTGGTCTAAAACTAGAAAAGGGTTTAGTCAGACTCTGTCCGGAAGGTGATTTTGTAATGTTTATTTCCAAGTACTTGTGTAATACCGTGATGGGTGGTGTGTGTGTGTGCGTGTGTGTGTGCGTGTGTGTGTCGCAGAGGGCAAGAACATCAAGATGTTCATGCGAGGTCGACCCATCACCATGTTCTTCCCCGCTGATGTTGAGAACTACGACGACGTCCGCACCGAACTTCCGTCCGAAAGACTCAAACTGCAGTGGGTGTATCCTTTTTCATGGTTTCCCCGCTGGACGCCCGTACTGAAGTACGGCTGCAGAACGAGTTGCATCGGGAGTAGGGCTGCAACGATGAGTCGATTAATCGATGATGATATTAATCGACATCTAATCCAATAATCGATAATCGTCAAGGACTTGAATCGTTGTTATTTTCAGCCGTTTTTTTGCCGACACCACCACCTATAGGTCTACACAAAAGTGATATTCTTTAATAATTTCTGAAAATCCCAGATATGATTAAGTTATTCAACATTATTGTAAAAAAAATGAATATGAAGAAAAACATCAAAATATTAGCATAAAAAATATTGTAATGAGTTTGTGCTAAATTGTAACTAAATTGTTGTACATTTGCTGGATATCATGAACCAAAATTGACTAAATTCCAAGTTGACAAGATTAATTTCCGTGTTGCTGTCAATATTTTGGATATTTTTGAAAGGAAAGTTATCAAATCGATTAGTCGATTAATCGTTTCAATAATCGACAACTAATCGACTATTGAAATAATCGTTAGTTGCAGCCCTACTTTCACTGCCCTGAGAAGTAAATAAAAAAATGTTTTTTTGAATATCGGTCAAACGACGAAAGCATAACCAAATGATGGCATGTTCTAACTTGTTGGACAGCTCTCGCTCTACCGAGTACAGATAGCAGATGAATGTGAGTAATAAATATGACCGTCATAATTTTATTAATACATTAAAAAACTGTGAGGAAGACATCAGTTTAGTGTTTCGCTTGAATCCACTTAGCACATAGGGGTGATCATCACTTTTGTCAACATGTCAACACTATTAATTCTTAACCTGAATTGGTCATGGGATCGTTATCGGAAATTAGGAAGTAGACAATATCCGGATATCTTTATATTATATACCATCAATATAGATGAGGAGAGAGAGGAAGAGAGAGAGTGGCAGGGATTGAGAGATCGAACGACAGAAAAATAGAGAGGTGGAGTTTTTAATACATTTTTAAATACAGCCTGCTAACCAGACCACAGGGACGGAAAGAAAGATGGAGGGAGAAGAAGAGGAAGAGAAGGATGAAAGACACGGAGGTGAAGACAGACGGCCTGCATGAATATTGAATGAAGCTCAGTCAAAGGGTAGGACTTGACCCAGACAACACTCAAACACAGATCAACAGAGAGAGAGGG
>OMKY01254507.1:0-14003 GCA_900302395.1 Bregmaceros cantori
CTTTTTTTTAATAATAAATGTATACTTTATCACAGAAAATCAATTGTACTCACATTTATAATTATTTGCCGTCCTCCATTGTTTTTGTTTTGGAGCGCGCGCGTCGTCTTCTTCTACGCTTTAATTAGTGTCATGCGTCTCACAATGCATTATGGGTTATATTTCTCCGTCTAGGGTACATCCGATGCTCACTCCATTTCGCGGTGCATTGTGGGAAACTTTCAGTGCCCTATATGGGGCACATGGAGAATTCGGACACCCCTACAAAATGGCGTGCGCCCCATAAAGTGCCCTATATGGGGGTTAGGGGGCGATTTCGGACACAGCCAAGGTCTCAGTCTGGACAACTTCCTCTCATCCTGTGACCAGTCCTGTGGTGTTACCGTGTGTGCTGGTGGAGATTCAACTCTCCTCTCCTCTGTGTTCACCACTGATCCAGAACGCTGAGTTCTCCTAACTGAGTAACTCCTCCTAACTCGCCATTGGTGTGTGAATGTGTACATAATTTCCCGATTGGCCTTACCCAGATTCCCCTATATCGCCATCGGCAGGGGGAAAAAATGGTACCGGCACAAACTACAAACTAAGAATAACCGTGAGGCTTATTTATGTATTTTTTAAAATGCTATTCTGATATGCTTACTTTCCTCATAATTCATAGTTTGGAGTTTCCCCTCTGGATGGATCACCTTCATTTGCTTGGCCACGCCCACTTTACAACGGAATCTGCATGTCATTTGCATTCCGGCGCTGTAATTTAATGCACGGCTATTAATCTTCAGCATCGGGAGCATGAACAGTGACTCGTATACGGCGGATTCACGGGATACGAGACAAAAACACACACGCACACACACGTTTGGGTTTGTTAAGACAGTCGTAGAATACTAATCAGGGCGGTGTGTACGAGTAATCCTCAATGATTTCCAACTTGTGTCATTAAACCGTGTGTGCGTGGATGTGAGGATGGGGGTGCTGGGCGTAACTGTCTAACGTAATTAGTGTTGTAATCACCAGTATAGAGCCGTGGCATAACACAACATGGAATGGGAGGGTTTTGTTGCTTTTTCCTAAACATCATATCTTCGCACGAAACCAAGTGATGGCTGAAATTGCTTGTATTTCCGGCTGTGCTGCAGTATTACTGTATATAATGTCGTAAGGATAACCAGAGATGGCAAGTAATGAAGTACAAATATTCAAGTACTGTATTTAAGTAAAATGTTCAAGTATCTGTACTTTTTTCTGTGATTCACTTTTTACTTGTACTGAGTACATTTTTAACAAAAATATCTTGTTTTTCCTACGGATCATATATCGTCGTATGCAGCCAAATTGTAACTTTAGGGCCCTACATACTTCACGGTGGGGTGGGGAGCAGCCCGCCGTAAAGGTGAACACGTGACCGCCGTCGCGTCGGTTTGGGTAAAAGGTGGTCATAGTCCAGATCACCGCGGTGCCCCGCCTCCCTCTGCGGCCAACTTTTCCTCAAATTCGTCCATTTTCTCTATTCTATCTCTATTGCCTCCCTCTATTCTATTATGTTCTCTGCCGCTGTCTATACACGCTGTATGTTGTTGTCTCCTCTCGTCTCGAGCGAGAGAGATTCGCGGGCCGGCTTGCAAAACGGGGACCGCCCACTCTCCGTCTTGACCAATCACAGCCACGAGGTGAGTTCGGTTAGTAAGAACCAGGGCTACGGCCAGGAGGTGAGGTGGGGAGCGTCCCACCGACAAGTACCGAGGCACATTGATGACGTATTGTAGTTTTTTTAGCGCAAAAAACTACACCACGGCGGGCTGCTCCCCACCCCACCGTGAAGTATGTAGGGCCCTTAAGACATCCACATCGAGCACATGTGCGGTGCCTGAGATTTCGTTCACAAGCACGGGGAGGGTCATGAGTTCTCCCCTGACTGACCTTTCAGCATTATTTTCCCCCGATCTCTCTCGACCCACTTACGAAACTAACCCTGTCAATAAAATGGAAAATGACGCTTATGTGGGGGGCCACATTCCTGGGACAGGATTCACACACAATATTGACATTGTCGAAGGACGGACACAGCGCCGCATGACTACACCCACACCGGTGATTAGTCTCCACAGGTCCCGGCATGGACATCCCCTCTAAAGGCCCTGTTATACCCTACGGAGACGGATTATACCCTACGGAGACGGATGAGATGTGCCTGTCCGTTCCAGCCGTTGGTCCTGGAGTTTTGTGTTTATACCTCCGTCCGTATACGGGTGTACCTAAGAAATCCCCTAGGGGGCGGTGCTGAGTCGCCACAGAGCATGCAAAACGCTTGTGACTCCCTACTGCCTCCATGTGTTTCTTGAGATATTGCTCCGTTGTGCCCGTAGCTCAACGGATTGCTAAGCGACCGACCTACGGACAAACTGACGGGTATAAATGGGCCTTTACACGAGAGGGGGACTTGCTCCGAACACCTTGACGACTCCCTGTGCGTCAGGCCGCCGATTTTCAGAGCGTGGATACATTGCATGCCATCCTCAACACTCACACCTCAACGGTAATGTTCAGGCCTTCTGTTTGTCTGACTTCTCGACTGAATAAAGAGGGGACAACTCTACTCTACAGACTTTAAACTGCATTTTGTTTTTTACCACATACTTTAAATATTGTAGCAACCCCACTGCTGCGGGGTCGATGTTATGATGTTCTGCTTTTCTACAGCATTTATTTTTTCAATTCTAAAGAGAAGTAATCAAGAGAAGCCATGTTCAGAAACACCATTCATGTTCTTCAATATGACTTCAATATGTTCTTCATTATGACAAAACCAAACTTCCCATTTGGACTTTTTTTTAGGGGAATACCTAATGCCTGGGTCCAACCTAACCCAGGTACTACCTCCAGCGACCCCCAGGTTGAATTTGAGACCCCTGTTCTACAGGGAAGAAAGAACCTATGGATGAGTGACCTGCTGGTGGCTGCCCAAGATATGTTGCTCTATATTAGTTATGGACACTTTTTTTCCGTTTCCCAACCAGTATGACCTGTACCTACCCGCCATCATATGACAGCTATGGTGGTAGTCACAGTGAAGTGTCACAAAGAGGGCAATAAAACATTCCCTTCTATAGGGTTTCTTGCAGCAACCGAGACATCCGTCGACGATAGAGATGAAATATACCTTTGTTTGCCATCTTCAAACCAGTTTGGTGCCTCGGTTGCATAACTACTACACTCTCACGGCTCGCTGTGTGCAAACATTTCCATAGAATTGCATATCAAGTATGCCAAGAAAAGAAACCCGTCGTTAAAAAAGAGGCATGCAAAAAATGCCTATGTAACTCAACCTCCCACCCGTCAAAATGCAGTTTAACCGTCGACATTGGAATCGGAAGATATGCAGGGCTAGCATTCGCCACATTCACACCCCAGCCACACCTTGTCCCAATTGACAGCCCATCACTCACTACGGCAGCCCTAGAAACCCGCCCCGTCTGTCCATCACCATCCTCTTTGCCACTTCCTGTAAGTCTGGTCCTCTCCACCGCAGCATATAAAGTGCCCAGGCTGAGAGCCCTTCCTTCACTCTCCCACTCTCCGTTTCTGCTGCTGGCGTAGAATCGCAACCTCCAAGGAGAGCATCATGTCTTTGCGTATCAGCAGTCGTTCTCTGTCGAGCTCCATGGGGGGTGGCGGCCGTGCCATGAGCGTGTATGGGGGTGCCGGGGGCAGCGGTTCGCGCATTTCCAGTGTCAGCAGCAGCAGCTATAGCAGCGGCTACGGCAGTGGTTTCGGTGGCGGTTTTGGCGGTGGCGCTATCTGCGGCACCAGTGAGGGCTTTGACCTGTCGGCCAACGAGAAAGCCACCATGCAGAACCTCAACGACCGCCTGGCCACCTACCTGGAGAAGGTTCACAAGCTGGAGAAGGCCAACGCCGACCTCGAGCTGAAGATCCGCCAGTACCTGGAGAGCAAAACGGGCCCCACTTCCAGAGACTATTCTGCGTACTACGTGACCATCAGCGACCTCCAGGCCAAGGTGTCTTTTACTGTGTTCCTGGTGATCTTAGAAATACGGTCACTATAGATCAATATTCCCACAAAATAGGATTCTAAATTCAAAATTTTGATTGAGATGAAGTCAACTTTTAGGTATGTTTTAGCTAATATGATATCCTCATGTACTGATGAAAACAAGTGTAATTCCTCCCTTTTCCACTAGGGGGTGGTCTGATCATGGACTATCCTCTTAAAAGTAAATATGTTGATTGCTTTAGCTACTTTATGGTTCATTGTGTTTTAGTAGCAACGTGCCAACGTAGAATAAAAAACACACCTAGTCTTACCGATAGTGACTTTATTGGAAAACTTCACATAATGGTAACTGACTGGTAAGTCTAATCTGATTACTGCTTTTGGGAAAAAGTAAAGCATTAGATTACTAGTTACTGAGAAATAAACATTAGAATGAAATGACCAGGCCAAAATCAGGCTCTCTTATAGACAATTTTCCATGCTTAATTAAACATGGATGAAACCTATAAAACAAAGTTAGTTGCCATAAATATTTGGGCTTGTTTTTTTGTTTTTTTTTTAGAACCATCACATCCAAAATTCACCACAACATCCCTCGAAAAAATATATATAATTTAAAGAATTTGATCTCTAAAACTTCTCACCTCAGCCAAGTCGCACGGTGAAGTATTTTTAGCTGCTCAGGGCCCAGTGAAGTCGGCCATTTTCAGCTACTGTCCCCCCTCTACGGGAGTCACTGACGTCACTCCAGCGTCACAGGAAGTGGTGCGATCGTCCCAGGAATTCCTGTTGGTGTGTCGCCGCATCCCTACTGCCATTGAATTAAAAAAGACAGCGGTGTAATAGTGACACAAAAACATCAAGAAAATCAATGAGAATTTGTGGCTCACTTGAGACTTATCAGAATCAGAATACTGTATTGATCCCAAAGGGAAATTATTTTGCTGAATGAAAATAATTACTTAATAACATATTCTTACTTACTTACTTACTTAGGATTTAAGTTCCCTGAGGAACATAGGCCATCAATGAAAGTCCTCCATTCACTTCGGTCTTGTGCCCTCCTCTCTAGATGTTGCCATGACAGCCCTTGTCTCTTCATCTCCTGTTCTGTGGTTCTTATCCAGGTGGCTTTAGGTCTCCCCCTCTTTCTCTTTCCTTGTGGGTTCCATGTTAGGGCATGCTTTGTGATAGATTTGTTGTCTCTCCTAAGTGAATGTCCAATCCAGGCCCATTTCCTCCTCCGGATCTGTGTTTCTATCGTTTCTTGCCAAGTGAGATCCCACAGCTCAACATTTGAAATGGTGTTAGGCCAAAAGACACCTAGGAGGCGTCGGAGGCAGCCAACATCGCTACATGGAATGTAAGAACCAAGTACCGGAAAGACGGCAATGATAGCAGAGGAGATGAGGGGGTACAGAGTTGGTCTCCTTGGTCTGTGTGAAACCAAATGGCTCCAGTCAAGCCAGGTCAAGTTGGCAAGTGGAGAATCCATACTGTTCTCTGGACACCCAGAAGACTCGGCACCACATACAGAGGGAGTCGCACTCATGCTTTTCATAGAAGCTCACAGGGCCCTCATCAGCTGGGAGCCCGTCAATTCACGGATTATTACAGCCAAACTCCAAACTTAATAACATATTCTGATTCTGATTAATTTTAAACTTTGCCTCCTGCACAGATTCTGGCTGCAAGCAGTCTCAACGGTGGAATCTACCTGTCTCTTGACAACGCCAAGCTTGCTGCTGACGACTTCAAGTCTAAGTGAGTATGTCTTATTATTCACCTGAGATAAAATTATTATTTTTAGATTATTATTCACCTGATGTAAAAGCACAAAAAGCGTAATGTCACCTACAACCTTTTGTGGGTTAAATGAATGTCACCTCAAAATCCTGTAGTGACTATTTTCATTTCATAAGTGCAAATCAAGAAATGGGAAAGGACATATTCACAGTTCTAGAGCTTTCTGTTGCTACCATTTGCCCTTTATATATTGTACAAAATCTATTTTTAGTTTTATATTGTTTCTATTGCTACAGGTATGAAAACGAACTCAACATGCGGCTGTCGGTGGAGGCTGATATTGCTGGGCTGAGGAAGGTTCTGGATGATCTGACCATGGCCAGAGCGGACCTGGAGAGCCAGCTTGAGAGTCTGAGAGAGGAACTGATCTACCTCAAGAAGAACCATGAGGAGGTTTGAGCCTTATTTTTTGTTACCAGCCTTCCACATCTTTTGACCAACATAACAATTTAACACCTATACCAATTGTGAAATTCAAGCTCCAATTAATGCATATGGTCTTGCTAAATCCAGGAGCTGCTCCTGGCGCGCACTCATATGGGTGGGCAGGTCAACGTGGAAGTCGACGCTGCTCCCCAGGAGGATCTCAGCAAGGTCATGGCAGACATCCGTGACCACTACGAGGGCGTTGCCAACAAGAACCGCAAGGAGCTGGAGGCTTGGTTCACTGCCAAGGTGACCACTCGGACATGATTTTGTGGGGATCATGTTCTAGTGAACCTAACCCAAACCTAACCCAGACTGAACGTGAGGGAGAGAGAGTGGGGAGTGGAGAGAGGCCGGCGACATATCGCAGTGCGACGACGGCTTTCAGCTTTGTGAACGTTCAGTCTATAGAACCTTCGGTCTACAGCTGAGACCCCATTTTATGGTTTTAGTTTATTTCTTTGATCCCCGAGCGGAAACAAGTTTTGCCACCAGAGCGAATACAATTTCACAGAGAAGCAACAACAACGCACATCACAGGGCCATACACTGACAGTTAATGGAAGCATTACAACAGACCTGACAGACAGAGACCTGAAACATTGAACGTGCAATGCCATAGACAAAATGCTGCTCAGTCACAGTGCCCTAGCCAATACAGTCTTGCCGTACTTTCAGACAGGACCTTACAAACAAATTGAAAGTAAATGGTTAGCCGCCACAATGCGGGCAAGCATAATGCTCGCTATCGTTGTCAATCCATGCCTTGTGCTAGCAAGCTTGTGTGGCATGATGGCATGCCACACGACTTGGCACGTCTGATGTGATGTTTTCTAACAAAAAATATTTTGTGTGAATCTGTGGTATCTAAATGTCCAGTAAGACATTGCAACACGAACAAATGCTAACTTGATATTGTGTCAATTTCAGTCAGAGGCACTCAACAGGGAGGTGGCCATCAGCACAGAGACTCTGACCATGTCCAAATCAGAGATCACGGAGGTGAAGAGGACACTGCAGAGTCTTCAGATCGAGCTGCAGTCTCAGTTGAGCATGGTAAGTCAATTGTTTGGGCTCCAACTGCCAAACAAAACAAAGTATTGTAAAAAAAAATGTTTAGACAAAAAAATGCAGTTGCTTTCTACAATAACATTTTCTCAAATCATGTTTTCTGTCATTCTCCCTTGGATCATGACAATGTTGGTTCCAACTCATTCCTGGACAGTCGGCGAAGTATTTTCAGAATACTGGGAATATTCTTAATAAACTGCTCCTCCTTTTAAGGGCAGTGGCGTTCCCTTACACCATAAGCCAAAATAGAATCTGTGAAAGCAGAGGTATGTTTGTAACGAGAATATGCAATCCAAAAATCCAAATCAATGTAAAGCCAAACAAACAACCCCCCAAAAAACCTTTTTCTAAAGAAATATAAAATGAAAAACACAATCTATGCCTGTGCAGAAAGCCGGCCTGGAGGGCACCCTCATGGAGACACAGAACCGTTACTCCATGATGCTGCAAGGGCTCCAGAATCAGGTGACATCACTGGAGGAGCAGCTGATGCAGCTACGTGCGGACCTGGAGCGTCAAGGCCAGGAGTACCAGATGCTGCTGGACATCAAGACCAGACTGGAGATGGAGATCGCAGAGTACCGCAGACTGCTGGACGGAGAGTTGGACAGCAGGTAAATTGTGGGGGTTGCTGTGTTTGTCCCAAGTGCTCATCAGCGTGGTCGGGAAGGTTACATCCCCTACACTCCACGTTCCGGGCAGTTGCCCAGGGCGTTATTTGTGGGGGAGGGGGGCAAAAAGAGAGATAGAAAAAAATATTAGTCATCAAATGCAAATAGGACTTGAGGGCATTTTCAGAGGTACAAATTGTACCATGTCTCCCTCTCGTGTCCTGTTGGTGAACTGCATGATGTGTGATGTATGAAACTGGGGTGAGTGTCGGCTCTTTACACATCTATAATCTCGTCTGGCTGGCGGTGGACGAGCCCTACTTTGCTTAGTGACCGGCAGGAGCACCGCTCGGCGTTCGTATGCTGATGCTGATCTCAAAATTCTTGTTGTTACTTCCGTTACCTGGCTAAGGCTAACCTTGTGTTTATATGTGTCAAGGGCTTACTTTTAATGTACCCCTTGGAGGGGTCTCGCCCAGGGCGTCATTTCAGCTAGCACTGCCCTGGCCAATACATGTATGCTGTAATTGTGTAATCACCTCCACCAAGGAGGTACTGTTTTCAGTCGCGTTGTTTTGCCTGTTTGTTTGTCTGTTTGTCATCAAAAAAGTTATGGATCTGGATGACATTTTGTAGAGTTGTTGGAAATGACAAACGGAACAAGTGATTACATTTTGGTGCTTTTCTGTAGCCCATAAGTCACATAATAATCATACTTCATCACCAACCTAGAGATAGATGGATGGATAGTTCCTTACCTGGTTAGTGCTTGGCTGGCCAATGACATGTTTCCGTGTAAAAATCAGAGTGATTGGTCAGTTACATTGTAGGTATAGGATTCCAGAGCGCCTAGATGTTTTGGCATCAGTGACCCCATGGCCTTGGCGAATGTTTGCACTCTCTGAGTGCTTCTAGTTCACCTTTAAACTTTTGCCCAATATGAATAAAAAAATAAAAATATTAACCAATCATTTGTTTTTGTGCATGTCTGCCCTGCAGCCACAGCCAAACCACCAAGACAAAGGTCATCACCATTGTGGAGGAGGTGGTCGACGGCCGAGTAGTGACCTCGTCGTCTTCTGCCACAACTTCCTCTGTCACAGAGACCATCTAGGCAGCAGTTGTCCCTCTCTCCATCGAGGCAGCAGCTGTCCAATTAGGCAGTCTCTATCCGTTTATGCAGTAGGTGTGAATTAGGCAGTAGCAGTCTTAGGCAGGAGCAGTCCATTTTGGTAGTAACTGTTTATATTAGACCAGGGGTCAGTAACCCAAAATGCTCATAGAGCCAAATTGGAACAAAAAAATAAAAACAGAAACTCAATTTGTCTGAAGCTGAGAAAATTAATCTTTCATTGCAATATTAATGTGTTGAAAAAAAAAACCAGAATGGAATTCAGTTCTTCCCATGGAAATAAAATGCAAACTCAAATAAACAAACTCAATAAAATAATGGGGCAACTGCCCATTTTGGCAATAACTTGGGAAACTAAATTGTTTCAACATCTGATCCCAGTGATTGGCTTGTGCCCCCGTGCTGGGTTTTTCAGTACAGGTGGCTGGATATTACTGTAACACATCTCCATTCAGAAAAAAAACAAAGCACCAATTACAAGATTTGCGGCGTTGCGAATGTCACAAATTCCTGTTTAACAGCAGAAAAGGGACACCATCAGGCTCCTTGGATGTGAATTCTTGCTTCTGGCTGACATCCCCACAGTTGGTCTGTTCTGTCATCTGGACCAAACACACTGACCAATCAAATGGAACACAATAAAAATGTTGAACACATACACAAATCTGCTAGTTATTCTTGCTATCGTTGGCAGATACATTTACTGATAAATAGTGCTTGTTGGTTTACAATCAGACGATTGTTGTCGCAAGCATCATGTCTTACAATGATATTCACAGTTTCAAACACTTGATGGAATGCTTATAAAACATGTGCAGAGAATTTCAGTGCAAAGTGTTCAGCGAGTGAATGTGCATATACAAGAAAACATTCATCCCCCTAGCTATAACTTATGGCATTTTTTAGGGATGTCCCGATGCTCCTGATCCCGATCTTGAAAAGTTACTGATACCGATTTCTTTGATCTTCCTTATTGTTTTTTTTTAATGTCCTGCTCACCATGAATCTGTGCAGCCATTAACAATAGTATTCAAACCACGTTCAAATACTACTAATAATAGTAATATCACAGTTCTATAACAAACCAAGGAAATCCGATCAGGACGCCACTAACATATTTCAACATTCTAAATGCAAGCAACAAGCTAAATGAACAACATGCTAAACAAGCACACATAATGCATCCCCTTTAATACCACAATACAAATACCACCCAGACCTACTTACAAGGTTTATGACACATTTAAACATTCTAAATGCATAAAGGCCTACATTGGCATTCAATGTTTTATTTATCTCCTCAAAACAGCAAAAACCATTCATGCAAGTTGTGGATTGGTGGCACAAAATATTTCATAGCATATAGAATTTTAATAAAAAGCATACAACACATGGTTGAAGTGAAACTGAAGTGAAGACACTCTTACCTACAGTCTTATGTAACTTTTACAATCCCAGGCTGTACCTAGAAAATAATTGAATAACAGTTGTATTTTTTATAGTAAATACACATCCTTTTCCTCTAAATTATAAGATGTTAAACATTCGGCCCTGGTTTATTTCGACTGATAAAATGTTATGAACGCAATGCATGAACGAGAATGCAATTATACAGTGGCGCCATCTTATGTCTGATATATGACATGGCATGAACTATATTTATATGCAACCTACTTTCCTGTATTCACAATTTGTGTGTTTGTGCAGAATAATGTAAAAATATTAGTTGGGTGAAAGTATACCAGTTAAATTTAGGCAAATTGAAAAGGAGAATTACTATAAATAATATTTGTATTATTATTAGGTTAGGAAAAATACTGTTTCGAAGTTGCATAATGCAGAGTAAAAGTATTGCGTATTAAGCTAAAAAAAATCGTTGGTTGCCCTTTAATTGTTTTAAATAAAGAGAACAACGCAACTTTTATTTTAAGTTATTTTTTGGGAGCAAGCGCCGTTTTTTATTCTATATTGAAAGAGATAGTGACAGGATTAAATTGGAAATTGGGAAGACGAGTCGGGGGAGACTTTGCAGAAAATTCGGAGAGGGGATTAGAACCCACAGCACGGCTCGACCCGTGGCCCAGGGGTCGCACTCTACAACCGCTCTGCCACCATGCCCCCTAGAACAACACTTCTTAATTATCTGTTGTTCGGAGACAAATATATTATTTGAGATAGTTAATGTCATAAAGAGATTACTTTTAAAAAGTAATCTTCTTAACCTTGCTTATCAATAGGGCTGTTGATGTCACCAGGGCTCTGAACCGGTTCAAGAAACGAAAACCGAAAACGAACGGAAATTTACTGAATTTTATGAGGAGCGGAAACGGAAACGAAAAAATATTTCTTTAACTGTTCCGGAACAGAAACGGAACATTATGAAATCCACAAAACCGGTTAAAAACGTTTTTTTCTGTTCTCTCTATAATCTTAACATATCCTATGTCTGAGAGACTATTTCCGCCCACTTTCACTGTCAGTAATCAAGCCCCATGCATCTGGGGCTCCATCTTGTAGACAGACGAGGAAGTGAATGTAATGGCGTTTTAAACCCGGTTTTCATGTTAATACAGTAGCACTGAAGTTTGAAAGTCCACCAAATATATTTTGTATAAAATATATAAAAAACGTAATAGTTCACAAAATTAGGAACTTTAAGGACGAACAAATTTTTTGTGTTCCGAACCGGTTCAGGACCGATATTTTGGTGGTGGAGCGGTTCCGAGAACGAAAACGTCTGAACCGTTCGGAACGGAACGTTTTAAAAATAATTTTGTTTTCAAGCCCTGGATGTCACAGCTTGGCGGCGGCAGCCATTTTGCGGGTATGTACATTTTTCCAAGCTTTATTTATTAGGGTTAGTGGAAACAGGTGAAAATGGGGGTAGACATGCGGGAAATACGTCAGTGGTGGGATTCGAACCACCGACTCACCGCGCCATTAAGGCGTATGCGTGCTTTCCAGTGCACTGCCTAACCGACTGAGCTAGTGGGCAGCACGACTTCATGTTAAATTTGTTCAAGAAACGTCACTTCCTGTGCCATTAGTTTTTTTTTGTGAACTTTTTTTTTTTTTTCATTTTACAGACCAAACACAGTTGCAAAGTCACTCACATTATAACCCCCCATCCCGCGGCCCCTCCCCCCCAGTGGTTTTTCAGTGTTCTGTCAGTGTTCCTATTTCAGCTCTTTCGTTATAGCAGCTGCAGCTCCTTTCCATAAGTCCAGTGTATTTGCTGTCGCTCTGTTAATCTGTGCCGTAGAGAGTTCCAACATGACAGCATCCAGGAAGTATTCCAGCCATTTTCGTGGTGGCAGTTTGTGTACAATCAGTTTTTTTGCCGCCGTTAATCCAGCGAGCCATATCTTCCGTTGTTTGGTGTTCAAGTCCAAGTTCAAGTCATCATTGAGTAGGAGAAGTTTTGGCTCCGTGGGTACCGTAAGGCCTAATATGTTAGACATTAGTCTGTGTGACATGTCTCCAAAAGTCTACAATATCTGGACAATCCCACATCATGTGTTTAAATGTCCCAGTTACTCCTAGCGTGCACAATTCACAGTTGGGAGTAGGTGAAAATTTCATGTGATACCTTAAAAGTGGAGTATGATAGGCCCTCTGACATACTTTAAAGTGTATTAGTTGGTGGTTAGGGCTCTTGGATGCACTAAATATATTCTTCCAGACAGTTTTCCAATTGATATTGTCCTCCCCCACGGCCAGATCCCTGGTCCATTCCCTGACCAAAGGTAATGTTTCCTGTGTGGGATGTTGGAGTTGCAGATATATTCTAGAGCAGGGGTTCCCAACGCGCGGAAAAAATATAAAAAAAAAAATTATAATAATTGTGTGTGTGTGTATATATATATATATATATATATATATATATATATATATATATATTATGATTATAATTAATTGAAACACAAAATAACATAATAGCAGCATTTGGAATACTGTGGAAAAAAAATTGGCGAACAAATGTGCTTATCTATTAATGACAATTAACAATGAAACGCCATCAGGGTCAAGGCCTTTGTTGAAAAACTAACTATAAAGGTATTAAATATCAGCAGTTTGTGCGCGGAGCCCTGCTCGTCTCGTGGCGACTGGGATATCGGAGAAAGACGACGGGGGTTTCCCAACTCAGCTCTAGGGCTTGCCGCACGTGCGTGCGGTCATATTTCTGGGTCGTCCGAAAACAATTCATAGCAAACGTTGTTATATCACGAAACATCAAGTAATATTTACAAGACGCCGATTGAATTGGATAACAAATACAACTAAAAAACATCAATTTAGATGTTACATAAGATATAATGTGCAATCTAGTATGCAGTAAAGAATATTTCAGAATTATGTTTGTTTTTGTGCATTCGTTTTAGAGAAACATGCATTTCTAATACAATAGGAGTCTGTAAATTATTGTTTCCAAACAAACATTCATTTACAGTTGCCATGATTATGTCCACTGCCAGTTTTAAAGATTAAACTTGAATCACAGCAACATAAAAAGGTACATGTGTCGATTGAGACTAATCACCACCGAGGAACGAGTCATACGCGCGCCGACCGCTGTAGGATGCTGTCGGCTGCTGTCGAGGTCGGCAATCTCCGCGACTGTTCGTGGGATCTCTTCCGCACCCGAGGGGTAACTGGATGCTACAAGCAGAACTAGCTTAAATGCTACACCAACATTTCCCGGAAGTGTCAAGCCATTCGGGTCTGGTTACATGCTCCGGACAAAGCCGAGGACACTCGAATTAACGCTGCCATGTGATTCACCCTTCATATTCGCCATTATCGTTTGTGCTCATTCCCTCATATAGTACGTGCATTTTAAAATGAATAGTAAAACAATAATTGTAATTTTAAATTATTAATAAAATAACACAATATTGATATAACTATAAACCCTAACAAAATACACAATTATCAGAGTATGC
>OMKY01254510.1:1947-17272 GCA_900302395.1 Bregmaceros cantori
CTTTTAGAAGTACTTTTTTCTGCGATTACTTTTAACTTGTAGTGAGTACATTTTTAACAAAAATATCTGTACTTCTACTCCTTACTTTTACCAAAACAGGCTTGTTACTTTTTTTTGCATTGACGGGGTAGGATAACGTCTATAATATTAGTCAGTAGGGGGCGCTGATGTACCAAGTACAGTCCCAGTTATTAAGGCTAGTTGTTAATTTATTCGAGCAATAACATTGACAAACTAACATTGAAAAAATGCATTTTACATACAATTTTATTTGTAGTACTTTGTACTTTATACTTTCAAAAATACTTTTGAGTACATTTTAGAGCATTTACTTTTTACTTTCAAAAATACTTTTTGAGTACATTTCTGAGCCTGTACTTTTTACTTTACTTGAGTAGCTATTTGGATCAGTAATTTGTAGTCATACTCGAGTTGTTTTTTTACAAATGTATTTTACTCTTACTCAAGTAAGAAATCCCGGTACTTTTGCCATCTCTGATCGTGGGTGAATTATGTCCCTGAAATGTGGAACCCACAGTGGATTAATTAGTGCCAGCTGCGCCCCCTATAGTGTTTTGCTCTGCACCGGCACCCAGCGACCACTAGAGGAGGCTGGTGTTCCGCTAACGATCACGTCGGACGTGTGGAACGTGCGCTGTCCTTCTGGCGTGTATGTCCGAGTGTGCGCGTCCTCCTAACGTATGCACTATTCTTACATACTATTATGTCATAATCGGTGCTAATTATAAACAGTAGGTGGGATTATACAGACATCCCCTTAGACGCCCTCTCTCACACGATTAAATTGAAAACTGCTTGATTGGCATGAAGTGTATTATTGTGCAAATTGAATGAAAAAAAGTGAAAATGTTAACGAGGAAACAACACATTTATTTTTTTTACTAAATCTCCATCTTTCCCATCTCCACTCATCTAGGATGTCAGCGTTCTCATCTGTCCCCCATCGCAAGTTTGGCCAACTTGCTAGAGTACTATGGACGATGGGCGGGATGGTTAATTTAATTGATTCGAATCACTTGATTCAATATAGAACAAATACGTATACGTTCTTCTAGCCACAGTGCAAACAACATTGAGCTAATGGGCTGAGCACGTTTTTATATTATTGTTGTTGTTGTTGTTGTTGTTGTACACATTAAAGTTTCCACGGGGGTGAATAAAATATCTATAGTGAGGCTCCATGAACCCCAGCATTGCTGCCTCACAGTTAGAAGGTTAGGATGGGTTCGAATTACCGTCGAATGCTCCAATCCCGCCCAGGTCCTTTCTGTGTGGAGTTGGCGTGTTCTCCCTGTGTCTGCGTGGGTTTCCTCCGGGCACTCCAGTTTACCCCACCACCAAAAACATGTTCTAGTTAACCAGTCAGTACCTTGGCCTCTGGCCAAGGTACTGACTCAGAATCTGGAGATGGCCCCCGGGACGGGTGGGTTAAATGCCATGGAAGATTGCGAGAGCAGTCTGGGGCGGGAAACACACAGAAATTATGGGAGATAGTTGTGTCTGAGAGAGACAAAATACCATGTATGTGGATGGTAAAAGGTGGCAATGACGCTGGACACAAGAATTAGTGTCCAGCGTCCAATAGACTCGGGCCTCAGTGTCACAGCCGATGCCCGTTGACACATGTGCGGGGGTCAGACGCAGAAACGAGAAAGGCAACAAACGCGGGACATGGAACTTGAGCGTTAAGACGTTTTGAGAGAAGCGGTGCATGGTGGCTCGGTAGCCAATCAGAATGTATTGTGTCACAACGCCACGCCGTTCAAACAGATTCGTCTGTCTAGAGCCATCACCATCGCTCTCTGTGCTCGCCTGCAACCTGACCATTCAACCCAATAAAACTTCCCGCTCAGCGAGCCTCTGTCGCCAGCTATGTTCACTCGCTCCTGTGCTCAGCGGACTCCTCCAACTATTTCTGCATAAGCTTGATGCACACAGCGCGCAGACATACTGTGCGATACCAAACACCTGTAGTGGAAGGCAGCAGAAAGCCGGGGGCAGAAGATGCCACGAGCGTAGTGGGAGGAGGCAGGCAGTATGACGCGGTCTCTCTGTGCGTGCTCTCTCCCTCTCTTTGCGCTGTCTAGGTTTTCTGTCTCGCTGCTTCTCCCATAAAATAAAGTATGCTGCAAGAATTTAACGTTTGTGAAGAATTAATAACGCTGTTGTCAATGTTCAACTATTCCCGCTCGGCAGGCCTCTGCTGCTGAGCGTCTCCCTTCCCAGACTCGAATTGAAACACCGCCTAACACAATTATAGATCAATAGGGCTGTTGCACGTGATGTCACGGCTTGGCGGTGGCAGACATTTTGGTGGTATCACGTACCACTTCACCTCCATTATATATGGGCAAATATAATGAACGCAGTTAGGCTGCCATTGGCTGGTGATTGATAGCATATCACCATGGATAAATCAATAATAGAACACTTTTAAACTGACAATGTTATGCAAATACCACTCTGCCATTTGTCGATGGTACCACTATAATGTCAAAATGTCACCGTGCAACAGATCAAATTCAGATTTGCTGCACTAGCATTTCATCAACATCCAGATTTTTGTTTACACATAATTGTAATGGAATATCTCACTGGATGTGGTGGATGTTTTTGTCAAAATAGACAATTTACCACTGGCAGCCAAAATGCACGTGATCGCTCACCCATGATAGAGTTTTAATTGTTCAACTATGTCGATCATATGAACAAATACAGAGAACAACGTCGGCCCGTTTAATAATTAAAACTACTTGCCACAGGTGATATATTTTTGAAAAGTTAGTTCGCGAACGTGACAGGGCTGACAGCAGAATCCTTGCAGGGAGAAAGTTACAGTTGGGAGGAGGCTGGAGCTGCGGCTAGCGTGCTAGGCTAACATGCTAGGCTAACATGCTAACGGCGACATGCTAGCTGTAGGCGGCTAGCGGGCTAGCCAGGTCCAACCCCATCCACTTGTTTACCACGAGTTGCGGCTGCTGTCACTCCGGGGGCTTCCAAGCACGTTTCCCGAGGATTAGTGTCTCGGCACTCCGCCTCACCCTGGAGGTGTCGCGCCGTGATTATCGGAGGGTTTATACTAGTGGTAACTTAGTAGCGCAGCTACTAACTAACTAAACTAGTTAGGATGTCTACAGAGGTCGAGTTGAACGTGGAGAGCCACCACAACAAGCCGGACGACACGTCCCGTGTGGCCACCGAGCAGCACGCCCTGAGCGGCGGCTCCTCCGGTCGCCGTGAGAACGACAAGGAGAACGAGAACCGGAACCCCCAGCAGCAGGGGACACGCGGAGAACACTCGGCCGAGCCCACGGAACCCCCGGCGGGCCACAAAGTCGTGGACGCGCCGCCGCCCAAAGTGAACGCCTGGGCCAAGAGGACCGGCGGCCGCTCCGGGCCGCACAGCCCCACCGCCGGGCCGCAGGAGAAGAAGGGTATCGTGGATAAAAATAGCTCCGCACAGTGCGCCGGGGAAGCCCGCCAGCTGGCAGACACGGGACGCCTTGGACACACGGAGCGATCCGCGTGCTCAACGCGTCCTGGCGTCTCCTCCTCGGCCAAGCTTTTAGCCCCGAGTCCCCGCAGCTCCGGGTGTCAGGGGCGCAACATGTTGCTGTCTTTATTACTGTGCTGGATGCACTAAATACACTACAGTGGGCATTTACATGCATTTCTATATGCGCCACATGCTGCGAATCTGGCTTCTGTTGTATATTTAGCACACCATCAGCCAGCCACATAGCTAGGGGTGTAACGATTAGTCGATGAATCGACAACTAATGCAATAATCGATTAATCGCCAAGGAGTTAAATGATTGTTTATTTGTTATTGTCCCGTGTTTTGCTGGCACCAACACCTATTGATCTACACAAATGTAAAATTACTTGATAATTTCAGAAAATCTAAAATATGATTAATATTATTAAACATTAGCATTTAAATTCGTTGTAATGAGTTTGTGTCTGAGATTAACTTAGTTGTTTTACATTTGTTTGCTAACATGAACCAAAAGTGACGACATTTCAAGTTCACAAGATTCATTTCTGTTTCCTTGTGAATATTTCGGGGATTAAAAAAAAAAATAATAATAAAAGCAACTAATTGTTTGAGTAAGCGCAAACGAATTGACTATTATTAAAGTAATCATTCGTTGCAGCCCTAACACAAACGCACACGGCAACACATTGCAGCAATATTTGGCTATCTTGAACATCGCGTACTGTAATATACGTTTATTATTGAGTATGTGTGGTTTTGCTGTCCCATTAAATATAGAAGTTCAAAAATTTGTCAGAATACAGCGATGTAACGGCAATGTTATATTCAGGGTAGAATTTCTACCAAAAGTACTCGACTAACTCGTCTATAGTCAGTGGTAATATGGATACCATGGATGTTGTGATTATGGAATTGTTCCGTATTGTACTTACAGTAACCAGCCTGCTTTCTTGAACCAATTTCTTCGGTCAAGTCTTTTCTTCCCATCATATGTCAAAATACAGTGAAACAAACATCCAAACCAACATGACCATAAATGGTAGCCTGGCAATCCAGAACCAACTAATCCACACATCGCTCGCGGCGGGACGGTCCGGTGTGTCTGGATTAAGCAGACCGACCAATCGGATTGTCATCCACGTTCTGGCGATCCAATCAGCGCCCCGCTAATGCGGGCTTTGTTGGACTGGAGACGTGGGCCTCCACACCACGGGACACCTACTGCGCTGTGATTTGATAACTTCATTTGATGATGGTATCATCTCCAATCTGCTTACTCCAGACCAAATGATCGTTCTAAACGTGTGCAAAGTGTGGATGATCCACTTGGTCTGGCTTGCCAGGCTAGATTTTTATATTGGTGATTGATGAATCGAATATGCAAGAACATACACTCCACTTGTTAACCAATGTGTATACTTTTATGTACCTAAAAATGCATCTTTTAACAATATATTCAAAGTAATCACAATTAAGTGGATAGCGGCGCTATAGTGGCTATATGTACTCTGTACCTCTGTACGGTAGAGCGAAAATTATTAATTGGACTTCTTTTTGGTGAATGTATGAATGGCTCTAAATAGGGCTGTGCAAAAAATCGAAATCGGATTATTTAGTTCAGAGGATTTTTGAAAAAGTGAAATCGTCAAATCGGATTTCCTTTTTAACATTGATAATAATGATTTTGCTGGTATGGCTTCAAGTTATATGGGTAAATAAAATTGATATAAATTAATAATTGTATTAGTCCTAAGCCAAAGGCTGAGGTGTCTCTACTTAATTACAAAAAATTGACACCATTTGTAAAGTTTGAAATATGAAACTTCTAGTTTTGATATATCTCATCCTTTTTCTTCAAGAAATCGGAAACAAAACGAAAATCGAGATTTCAATGACACAAAGTGGGATTTTATTTTTTAGCAAAATCGTACAGCCCTAGTTCTAAACCACAAAGTCACCCATCTTGGCCTGGCTCCTGCCAATCTAGTCTGCTTTGCCAGGGTGTGGCAGGTATGGTGTGCAATTATCATAATTTGTGTATCATGTGATAAGGGTTCATTAACAGGTAATGGGCCACCTGTCTTTGTCAGAAACGACATATCGTAAACGGATATATGCTGGAGCCCATTGTGGTACGCAAAGGATGTTGTGCCGCGAAAGCAAAATTAGATTTGATCATAATCACGATGTCGCATTCAATAGGACACTCGACGAGACCCAAGAGTTATACTCATCGAACAAATTACCGTCTAGGAACAGCGCATTATGAACAAATTTTAGCCCTATCTGTCAGGTCAATATTTACATATATTACACAATATTTGTTTATAGTGGCATTTGTTTGCATAACTTGTATGCAGATTCCGGCATCGTTGTTGTGAAGAGTTGGGCAACTTTTGTGAGTGTCAAATGGCATGTAGACGGAAATATCATGTACAGCAACAGCACTATGACTGTGGTACGTTCAACGCTCATGATGGGGGGCACTCGCCGTTCCATAATAACTCCATTCCGATTAAGTTTGAATCCCACTGCACACCTTGCGTTTAGGGATATCCACTGCTGGCTACACTGTAGCCACATCCGCTGGGGAGGGATGAGATGGCAGTTAGGGAGGGTAAGATGCAAAGACTCCCTCCCTCTCCCCCCTCCACCTTGGATTGGAACCGTTGGAATGCAAAACATTTCAGAGCATTTTTCTGGATTAAATGTCGTTGTGGCCTTAAAAACTAAAAAAATAACTAAACTAAGAAACTAAAACAAAAAAATCCATCACACAGCCTATACATGTAACTCCTGGCTGCCTCTGCAATGGTCAACCAAAAACAAAACTAGAAAAAACGCGGAGAACCGGTCATGTGATCGCTCGCCTTCTATGGCGAAGCTTGTTCATGCGCTCCTTGCAAGGTTACCGCTCCATATGAAGAATGCAAGGATAAAACATTTCATTTTCAGTCTCTGAGCCTTGAATTTGCTGAGCTTAGGCCCGTTCAAAGTTTTTATTTTGCATGTTTTTCGCTGATCATGATTATGGTCGAAAGTGAGGATCATTGATCATGTTCACTCCGGTCGTCAGGAAATTATGATTTTGACAAAAAGAAATCCTCAACAAAATAATCTCCGTTCGACTTGACAGTGGGTTCAGATTGGCACTACCGTAGCCCACGCAAGCGGCATCCGACATTGTCTATAACTTCACCTTTACACATCTTTATCTTCATGCATTTGTGGTTAGTATTTGTTGTTTTACATAATTCAACACCACTATAAATGTATATAAAATGAATGACTATTGTATTGGTAGCTCAACGCTTTTTGTACTTTGACACCAAAGATGAACATTTTGTTATTAACGAAACCATTGCAGAATCAAAACATTGTAAGTAGAATGGTGTAAAACTGTGCCATGTTGGTCTTTTATTTCTAAAAATGTATATTTGTATGAAATTCGTGTAGGATTGAAGACAAGTCAAATTCACACGAAGCACCATAATTTGGCGCTCCATAATGTTTGAAATATATTGAACATGAACATTCGAATGCATATAACGTGGTATTTTATTGAGGACGTGTAAAGTTTCTAATTGTCAACGCTGTCTGCGGGGAGGCCGTCCTCCCATCCCCCTCAGTTCCCCTCCGCGGGTGCAACACGTGTGTTCCGCTGACAAGCTAACGGCTGAGCTCCGGCGAGCTAGTTAGCTACGGCGGGCACCCGCTGGGCCGTGTGCCGACCAGTGCTGCTGCACGGCGGGGCAGCCAGTCTTCGACGGCCCGCTGCGACCCAGCGCGGAGTGTCAAGGCTAACGACTAGTCGATGTGTCGCTCGCGACAGAACCGAGTAATGTGTTTAAAATGAGCGATTCATTGAATAAACCGCGTAACGTCGTGTGTCTTTTTTAGGTTAAGTGAAATAAACTGTCAACAAGAACTATGGGTGGGAATGAAAACCAGCCCACCTATATATTTTCTTGAAATTAAAATCAAGTACACTGACCGAAGCATACTGACATTGCACTAACTGAAAGATTATGCGGCATAACGACCGTCAAAGCAATACGATATTTTATATTTAATAGATTTAATCAGCGCTAAATCCGATGATCTAATATGTGAATACTGAAGTGACATGTGCATAAAGGCCACGTGGGGGCACGGCGTCTTTCGTTCAATCGACGCGAGTAGGAAAATGGGACGCATTTCCCATTGATAGTAACTGTCCGCTGGGACGTTGCACGTCTCCTTCCCCAACCAATGAGCACTCGGCGGCAGCAGCCACGTGTCTTTATTCCCCTGACCAATCAGCGACCTCTCGGAGTAATCTTTCAGCCAATCCGGGGCAGGCTTGCACAGCCACCCCCCCGCGATCAGCCCACGTGTTTAAATCCTCCCGACGCCCCAAACTGACGAAACAGTCAACCGTAGTTAAACGACAGTAAAAACTTAGTGTTGTTAATCTGTCTAAATTATTTTTTACTATTGATGTATTTCTGCACAAACCTTTTTATAGCACATTTCATGCGGAGCAATTCAAGGTGCTTCACGGCAACGCAACAAATACAATACAAATACAATTTCCATCCAATAATCGAATAAAACATGTTTTTGCTAAGGTCGGAAGCAATAATGATATCAATTGTCCATAAGACCTATTTGGTAACACCATTCGTCTAATCTTTTGGAATGATGAAACATTTTAAATGGTTTGCATAACAGAACCATATTTAAAAAATAAAGTTCACCCCCACTCTGAAGACGCAAATAAAAAGGCAAAAGAATATTCTTTGCGCCGAATAGCTTAATATGCAAAAAAGAACAAATAAACAAAACCGGAACATTTATTAAAAAATGATAGCAACTGGTTAATACCGGTTTTATTGTTCTCAAAGGAGTGCACTTTGAGATAACTTCAAAAATAAAATAAGAGTATTTATAAAATCTACAATGCAGCAGTGAAGCGTTGCGGGACATTCTGCAGCCGACGCAACGAAACGTCGGCTGTAGAGCGCTAGCAACAGGCAGCAGCGGGTCTCTGTAGCAATTCATGCGTTCGCCCCGACAGATATAATATAGCATTAAACAGCTGACAGGAACAAAATTAACCGTTCCAGGAACAATATATTTTTGTTCTTAATGGTTCGGGAACGTCACTTTGTTGGTCGAAATCATAACCAGAGATGTTTCTGTTTGAAATCAACCGAGTGGGAAAAAATATCGGTTCAAAGCTCTGTTCATCATGCATCGAGTCCCGGGCACACGGACAAATAAAGTTGAGTATTTTTTAATAATGGCTCTGGGAATGTCCGGCAATGCCGTGAAATGAAAATGACTTCGGCAAAAGCAAGAACACAATTTATTTGTGTTGTGGCCATTAACTCATTCAGTGCCAGCCCTTTTCAATTTCTGCATGTCCCAGTGCCATTTTTTTTCTTCAACAGCACACATAGCAAAGGAGACTTTCCATTTTCAACAGAAAGAAAAATGCTTGTTTCCACCTGTTTCGATTCTTCATTCATTCAAAACGTGATCATGTGTCTTTGGCTCTGAGTTAAGAAATGTTTGCTGCGGCTCTGTTCTTCAATGCTAATAATACTCGTGGTCATTTAAGTTGGTCTCTGAGGTCATTTCCCAGTTTCCATAATTCACTTCCCTGTTCCTTTTTCATTAAAAAAATAATCTACCTTCTAAAATGGCTAAAGCCCCCAGCGCTCCCACGTGCCTGCTTTGAAACGATTCGGGAATTTGATTGGTCAATTAATGAATTAATTACTTTGCTCGGCCCAATAACTGCCAGTGGTGTAAGAGCCATCTGTGGCAACTTCTGTCTGCTCAAATTAGCTGAAAAATAGAGACGGACGATATGAAACCATAAAAAAGTTTATGGTCTGTTTTTTTATAAGTCCTGTTATGTGTATATTTATTAACACTCTGACACTAGATTTGGAAGTGATCTTGCAACTTGATGTCTGCTTTCTCATGTCCAACTTTAGGAGTTTATTTTAGGAGTGGAGTTAAATTGTTAGCGTCTGGCTTGTATTCAATTCAATCCAATCTTTTGTAATTAGAAAACAATAGTAACATAACATTTGGGATAGTTGGGAAAATGCATGGTATCACTTTAAACTGCCAAACGAATGCTTTCATATCGATTTGGCGTTCAATTTATCTATCCGTGCTAGGGCTGTACAATTTTGCCAAAAAATGAAATAACAATTTGTGTCTTTGAAATCTTGATTTACGATTTTGTTTCCGATTTCTTGAAAAAAAAAAAAAGAAGGACAAAATATATCAAAACTAGGTGTTTCATATTTCAAACTTTGCAAGTGGTGTACATTTTTGGAATTAAGTAGAGACACCTCACCCTATGTCTTAGGATTAATACATTCACATATATTCACCCACATAATCATTATTATCAATGTTAAAAATAATCTGACTTCGATTCAAAGATTCTTTGCACAGCCCTAATTGTTGCGAGTTAATTTTACTGGTAGAAGGCTGTTTTGTGTAGTAAACATTCTGAGTATGTAACGTAATTGTTGTATTAGTGGGTTAATTAGGACCATTATCGACTATATGAAAATGATATGAATCGAATATGATTTGTAGAGTCAGTTGCCGATTATTGAAATGTTTAGTCGACTTATCGGTTGGATATTTTTCACAGTGACACAGCAATTGTGATTGTGAGAATTGCTAGCTAGGAGTCGATTAATCAATGAGTAATCAATTATGAAATTAATCGACAACTAATGCAGTTAGCGATTAATCGAGTTGAATCATTACATCACCATCTATCGTGCCAGACGAATTTGATATAACTTGATAATTTATGAAAATCCAAAATATGATTCATAATTATTAAACATTATTGATGAAAGTCATGAATATGAGAGAAACCATGAAAATATTGGTGTCTCCATTAATTGTAATGAGTTTGTGGCTGAATTGACTACATTGTTGTACATTTGTTTGCTGTCGTGAACCAAAATTTACTCTTTCAATTTTACAGGATTAAAATCTTTATCGCTGTGAATATTTGAGGGTTTATTTCCAAAAGAAAAATGTCCA
Source organism: Bregmaceros cantori (assembly GCA_900302395.1). Classification (NCBI taxonomy): domain Eukaryota; kingdom Metazoa; phylum Chordata; class Actinopteri; order Gadiformes; family Bregmacerotidae; genus Bregmaceros; species Bregmaceros cantori. The sequence continues at coordinate 12,536 of OMKY01254510.1, forward strand.
GCCGTTTAGTCTATTAATCGTTTCATTAATCGCCAACTAATCGCCTATTAAAATTGTTAGTTTGCAGCACTAGTGTTTGCAAAAAACGGCTAACGATAACAATGATTCAATTCCTTGGCGATTATTGATTTTATTGCATTAGTTGTTGATTAATCTCATAATCGATTATTCGCCTAATGGTTGCATCCTGATTTGGTGGTAGTGTCGGTGGGTGTGTATGTGAGTGTGTGTGTTTGTGTTATCACTGATGTCAGGCTGGCTCGGTGTTGGGCCACTCCCTGCTAGGATCTGGCTAGTTTCCAGGCCGTGCTGCTTCCCTGTTCAAACTCCTCCACTACTAGGCCATCATATTTTTATTAAAAATCCCACGTCTTCAGATCCCTAGGGATGCTTGACCATGCTGAGGCTCTTAATTTAATTAAGTCTGTATGATCGCGTTCCCAGGGTGGTCCAAAATGTCTTTGGAAGAGACAGGAAAAAGTCTTAAATTCAGAAAGTAAAATGTGACTTCTTAAATTATGTAGCACCAAAGTCGCATTATCGCTTCCTTGGCGGCATATAGTGGCGGTATATAGGGCCATCCAGCGGACAAAGTCAGTCAAAGTCTTGTCTTTTTATTCAGGATTTTGTCAGAAATCAGCATTTTTAGTGAGACCCACCCTTGTTCTGGAGACTATAACTAAAGAATGGAAACAGGTAGCAACAAAGATTTCTTCTGATGCTAAAGGAAAGTCTAAAGTTTCCTTTGCTATGTGTTTTGTTGACAAGGACACAGATCTTAATTTTCTACGGGTCTTGGACACATGTTGGAAAAAACCCTGGCACTGAGACGTGCTGAATTTGAAAGGGGCTCGCACTGAATGAGTTAAATGCCTTGGGTATAAAATTGAATTTAAATGTCTTAAAATGTCGTTTATTTGTGAAATTAATGGTTCTCTCCCATGTTCAGATGAATGCTAATACTTATTTGCAGCCCTATCTGACTGCTTGTTTTTCGTGTGCGCAGATCCACAGACTGCTGGACTTAAGGTGGTCCGTGCTGCCAAGCCTCGCGTGAGGAAAACCAGCAAGGTAAAAAAAAAAACATAAAATTAGACTGTTCTTTTTCAAGACAGAAATAAGGCTTTTTAAAATGCCTTGATAGTTTTGACCACGGGCTGCAGCTTTTTCCATGAAGTAGCATCCTGTTGTCATGGTGACAACAGGATGCCATATAATTTCCTTGTGGGCGTGGTCCGACCGCCGTTCCCGCCAACCTGACCCCACCCACACCCTATGTGGGGGGCATTGCAGGATCGAATGCCAGATGCGCAAAAGGGTGTACGCCCCCTCGGCTCTGTTGATGGAGTCCATTTCCCGGCTCCTGATTCCTTATTTCTGTCTGGAAAAAGAACACTATAATTTTACTCATTTATTCATGTCGGACTGGATGAACATAGTATATGACGGTAAAACATGTTTTAGTCATGTTGTCAATCGCTTGAAACGCAGCACAAGGGGTTCAAACTGTTAAAGTACACTACAAATACAAGAAGTTCGCACACAATGCATCTTACACAAAATCGATTCAGATTCATAGAAAATAGATTTGTTAGATTTTACTCAGCCCTAATAATAATATATATATGTGTTTGTGTCCACAGTCGGGTGACTTCAGTGACATCACAAACTGGCCCACACCAGGGGAGCTGGCCAAAGAGGTACGCTCTGTTTTCCTGTGACCTTTTCTGTCATTTTGTCTCCTTGTCTGTCTCGATGATGGCAGCCCTGTGCTAGAACGACCAGAGACGTATAACTTCCGACAGGACGCAACACACGTCACCATTACTATAGAAGAAATATACAAAAAAACAATTAGTATAGAGAGTTTACATGCTAAAAACAGGGGGCTGACATTTTGAAAATGCAACTTGAAGTTACTCACTCTGTGTGGTCACATGTTCTTCTGGACCAATGGGATGGTCACTGGTTAAATCCGACAAAAATGAACGAAAAGATGGAACGGGTTGCACAGTTTATTGAATCATGCGTATGTGGGGCACAGATCCACACTAGAACATTTGGGTGTGGAATAGCACAGCACAAGTTGGCACCATCATTTTTTAATAACACTATAGGTGTGTGTTGCCCCATTAACTAGACAAGTTGAAAAAGAAGTCGGAACACAGCGACGTAGCGGCACCGGAAGTCATATTCAGGGTAATATTTGTATGGGGACTACCCATCAAATAGCCTTATATCTCTCTGTTGTGACAGCATCAGAACAACGTGGTGAATGAAGACAAGAAAGCGGCTCCCAAGGAGAAGACTAAGGACAAGAAGAGGACGGAGACCGAGGCCGACGCCTCAGAGTCCAAAGAGAACCAGACGGCTGAGGATAAGGATGGAGACGCTGCACTACGCAAGAAAGGAGGTTAGCTTGCTGCGAGCATCCTTGCTGCTAGCATCCTATATACATACATTATATGCAGAGGTTAGCATGCTTCTAGCATACATACACTCTATAGACTGAGGTTAGCTTGCTGCTAGCTTCCGATATGCATAGACTATATTGGTCAACGCTAGACAGGTTAGCATGCTGCTAGCATCCTATAAGCATACAGTCTATAGACTGCACTACGCAAGGAAGATGGCATCCTTTATTAGCATCCTATACTAGGAAAGGGGGTTAACAGGCTGCTATTAACATCTTGTTCACTACTAGCATCATGTTCACTATTAGCACCGTGTTCACTACTAGCATCTTGTTCACTACTAGCATCCTGTTCACTACTAGCATCCTGTTCACTACTAGCATCCTGTTCACTATTAGCATCTTGTTCACTACTAGCATCTTGTTTACTACTGGCGGCTTGTTCACTACTAGCATCCTGTTCACTACTAGCATCCTGTTCACTACTAGCATCGTGTTCACGATTAGCATCTTGTTCAGTACTAGCATCTTTTTCAGTACTAGCATCTTGTTCAGTACTAGCATCGTGTTCACTACTAGCATCTTGTTCACTACTAGCATATTTTTCACTACTAGCATATTTTTCACTACTAGCATCTTGTTCACTACTAGCGTCTTGTTCACTACTAACGTCTTGTTCACTACTAGCGTCTTGTTCACTTCTAGCATCCTGTTCTGTCTGTCTAACCATGATGAAGTTAACAACGGCTTCAGGCAGTTAATCCTACTAGCCATTTCCTTGAGCTCACCTGCTGTGCTGTTGATCACTAGGTAACAAATATAAATGGGTATCCCTGCCTGTGAACCAAGGCTCCCCGGAGACCACCGGTGAGACCAGCCCTACAGACCCCACCCACCCCCAGTCAGCTGACCCCTCATCAGCCAATGACGTGCTCCATAGTACCAGGCCCCACGATAGCAGCAGCCGCAGTAAGTTCAACGTCTTTTGGGCTTTGCCTGGAATCAATTTTTTGTTCCATCTTTCAAAATAATTAAAAATGTCACCCCTGGGGTTGTCGATGATGAACCCAAGGACGGTTCATGTTCATAGTAATGACGCTGTGGTTTAGATCACAGCGTCCGTAGTGCCGCAAGTTCTACTTCCCTTGTCGGCTTGTTTGCAATGTCTACTCCCGACCTCTTCAACGAAGTTTCTGACTAACGCTGTCAATAAAGATGAAAAAATGGCGCTGACGTTGGACGAAATAACCTTTAAAAAGGGTGGGTCGTTGGCTGAGTGGTTATGAACACCGCACCTAACGTGCCCCCATTCATGTTAATGGCGCTGTGTCTACCGCAGCGTCCACAGTGCCGCGAGTTCTCCTCTCATCAGCTTGTCTGTGATGTCTACGCCTATCTCTTCAACGCAGTTTCTGGCTAATCCTATCCAATGAATATGTAAAAAAAATGCTGAAATTATGAATACATTTTCAAAAACCATCACAACTGTTAGGCTACATGTTACATGTATTTGTATGTATAAATGTATTCCACCTTAAACCAATAGTTCAAGGTGCACACAAGCTCACCTCCGTGTTGTTCTCCAGGCTGGAGGAGGGAGAGGGAGCCCGGAGACGAGGGTGGCACCGTGCGGGCGGGGATGCGAGGAGGCAGGGTCAAAGGTCGTGGTCGGGGACGAGGTCGTGGACGAGGTTTGTACACCGCAATGTTATGTATAGACTGATAGGTCGTATAGGAGTGTCCTAGTGTTGTAGGAGTCGTCTCTATGACATCATTCTATGATTTTCTGTCAGGTTCACTTCTGTCGTATGACTGCTGTGTCTTGGAGAAGGATGCTCTCCAGGCTTAATTCAGTAATCAAAAATAATATGCACCCTCTTCAAAAAAATGTAAAAAAACGTTTTTTTCACATTCTCGTTTGAATCGATTCATTACATTAAAAAAAAAAAGATTTCCAATTTTTTTCCAACAACACTAATTTTAGAATTTTGTGTTCAGCAGAGAACACACAGAATACACACACACAGGGAACACACACACACACACAAACAAGCACACACACACAAACACTCATACACAACTCCACACACACACACAAACACACACACAAACACACACACATACAAACACACACACACACCCACACACAAACACACACACACACACACAAACACACACACACACACACACACACACACACACACACACACACACACACAGACAAACACACAGACACACACACACACACACACAGACACACACACACACACAGACAGACAGACACACACACACACACAGAAACACACACACAGAAACACACACAC
>OMKY01254521.1:0-10904 GCA_900302395.1 Bregmaceros cantori
TGTGTTGTTTTTGTAATGATACGGCGACCACCGAGATCTACACTCTTTCCCTACACGACGCTCTTCCGATCTGTGACGATTCTAGTGTCCGAAATCTCGTCGCTGAGATTGAGTGGACTATATAGTCAGTGCCCTATCTAGGGGCTAGGGAGCGATTTCGGACACAGCCAATATGTCATGACATCACCCTGCCGTTGGGGAAAAAAAGGAAGTTGGGCTGGAGGGGTGTGGCTAGGGGGGGAGGGGGCGTGGCTTGGGAGGGGGCAGAGGTACTTCCGGTACCGCCCACCCGCCCTATGAAATCCTCCTAACAGCGACATGAATAACAAGATCCCAACAACAACAATACGTCACAGAGGAAGGTCCCGTGATGGACGTCGGTGAGGGAGGCACGACTCATCATGTGAGTTCATACGGTCCACAGGAAACGGGTCTGCTGTAACCCTCCTCTCTAAGCTGCAAGAGCATACAGAACATGCTCGGGTGGGCTAAAGCAGGGGTTCCCAACCTTTTTCATCCCAAGGACCCCCTTTCCCAGCCCAAAGCAACTCGCGGACCTTAAAAAAAACCAAAAACATTTAAATAATGATTTATATGATGAATGAATTATATATAACATATACATATATAATATATAATATATATATAATATATATATATGATTGAAACACAAAATAACACAGCATGTGGAATACTGTGAAAAACCGCATATTATATCTTTAAATTGGCGAACAAATCTATTAATGACAATTAACAATGAAACGCCATCAGGGTCAACGTTTTTCATTCAGAACCTAACTAATATAAATCTAGAATTATAAAAAATATCAGCAGTGTTTTTGCGCGGAGCCGGCGGGTTGGCCTCGCCCTGGACGACGACGACCCTAAAGACTCGTTGGGTCGTCCACTGTTCGACGCCATGTTTGTTTTTGCTGAGCCTGCCTGCGTGAATTCAGTGACACGGTGGGTGCGAAGGTAGCCTAAAAGAAAGCGCAGCGCAGGCCTTGGTTCAAAGACGGCTCGGTCGGAGGTAGGGGTGCAACGGATCGCTGTTGATCCGTGATCCGTTTGGGTCACGTGTGGTCCGCGGTCCACACACGTGTACCGCGAACCACAATAATGATTTAAAAAAAATAAAAAGGCACGTGCAGTAGTGCTTTTTGTCCGCCAGATGGAGCCACAGCGACAGAGAGTGTTCTCCATAGGACATTTACACATAGAGATGTGCAATGAAAATGGGTGTTATTGCACTTCTCCATGTGTTTAGGAAGATGAGGATGTGCATTATTGCACTTTATGTCTTTATGTCATTTTTTATGTTAAAAAGAAGATATATCCCCCTTTCCTCTTGAAATGTATTTCATATATTTTATTTTAATAACCAAAACAGAAACTTATGTTTATTTTTGTCTTTTTTTGCGATAATCCGAAAAATCTGTGATCCGTGAGCTCTGATCCGAGGATCGGTCTGATCCGTGAGTCTCTTGATCCGTTGCACCCCTAGTCGGAGGTGTGACAGTTTATCTATCGGATGCGGGGGAAGTCTATCGGACGTTTGGTGGTCCGCAAACAATGAATTATTGAATCTTGTAGTGTTTCTTTTTGCACACTGGGAATGGTGACTGGAATGGAAATCAACATATAGTAAACATGCTTCATCACAGTATGGACCAAATAATAAAACGATTAATCGCAGCCAATTAATCGCTTATCAAAATCAGTTGGCAATCAATTTAATGGTTGCGGCTCTAAAAAAAAAAATACACAAACATACTTCTATATACAATCACACACACCAGTGTACCAATGAACAAAGTATCCCTTTATATTACATTTGGTGAGAGACAAAAAAAATACACAGTGTCCACTATGGAAATAAGCAAAATGTCCGGTACAAAAATAAACTTCACGACAAGTGAGGATATAGCTCAAAGAGGCACGGTCATGTGCGATTGTCTGAATCGATTACTGAAGTCACTCCCGACACCACGGATGCGCCCTATGGGTGTCTCCACAGTGCAAGTCGCGGTCAGATGAGAATATGAAAATGATGGGAATAAATTATTCTTTTGCTCCAGGGCACAACGTGCCCCGAATCCTCCACAGCCCGTTACCAAGATTGGGTAGAACAGAAGGGTTACTGGTGGAATACCGTTTTAGAAAAAACCCCTGAATGACATAATTAATGTTAATGTGTTGTTCATAATTAGCTACATTTTTAGTAAGTGTTATAAATGCTTTATCAGCATGAATAAGGGCCTGTTATTCTAAAGTGTTACCGGGGTTAGGCAGTGCTTGCTGCTGTTCCAACTCCAATGAAATGACCATTTGTTTAACACTGAAGAATTTGCTTTGATGTATGCTAAATATTTTCCACAAATGATATCTGAACACAACAATATCATCTGAAAGAAGATGATCTTCACTTTCTGGGGAAAAATCCTGGTTTTCTACATTCTAAAAAATGACGTCTTTAGCAGACTCTGTGTGGAAGTAAAAACACTGTTGAAAGTGATTTGTTGAAAATATTTAATACACTTTAAGTAAGTTAAACATAATCCCCTAACAGATTACTTTTGCATTACTTAAAAAAATATAAATCAAATCATACAGCAAACCAGTTTTTTTTTATTGTTTATTTAATCGGAGTAGTTTCAGCCTACATTGCAAGTTGAACAGCAGCACTTTGCAAATTGTAAGAAATCATTTGATTCAAGTTTTTGGTAACTAAAGTAATCGTTTCTCAACCATGGACTTTATATAATCACATTAACACAAAATAGTAACTGTAGTCCCTTCTAGATTAAAGTTATATTACTGATTACAATTTTTAATGAGTAATTTATAATTGTAAGGGATTACGTTTAGAAAAGTTACATTCCCAATCCTGGAGGTTCCACAGTAGACTGGCAAAGAGGTTTTTTTTTTATCCACAGTGTTTGCAAAAGAAAAATAACCATGAATCAGACTTGTATAAAGTACAAGTAAAAACACAGCCAAAAGTCCTACCCTGTGTCACAATGTACAAGCTGTTTGAATCCAATTCGTAATCGGACTGTTGATTATGAGTGTACTTCTTGTCATATGAGCCTAGTATTTACAGTTATTTGCGAGGACGCATTTCAGTCTTGCAGTTGATACATGAGCCACATTGTAGTATCCCACACTCAAATTAAATGAACAAAACCAGCTGTGATTGCATGCACATGAGGTCTGACAGGACCAAATAAAACAAATTCCCTTCATTAAGTATTGGCACTTCTCCCCATACACATTTTTTTCTTTTTCAATAAATTGTTTTACGTTGGATGTCGACCGCCTAGCTTATCTTCTTCATGTGAAGGGGCATGTGGTGGTGGTTACGTATGCCTTAAAAAGGTAGAGTAGTGCAGAGTTTTGGCTGAAAATATCATTCATGCTTATTGGTGGAATATTGATATTTATTTTTCATAAATTTTATAATGGCTTGTCATCACTACCATATTATTGTGAAGGATCAAATATTGTAATTCATTTTTTCGTTCACGTAATTTTGGTCTCCTAAGCCAAATGGTACAGCTGAGGGTGGGGGGTCAGATGACATCTGAAATCTAATCATCGTCATGCCAATTCGCCACTTCTCCGGTCCGCTCTACCAAACAACGTCGCCTGCCTAGCACTCGTGTGACTTTGTCTGATCCACATTCCAAACTTCATGAACATTTAAAAAAACCAAACAAACCAGCTACTGCTCGCTTCAAAAGGTCTGAGGAAGACCTTATAATACGCTAATTCTATAATTCTGTTGCATCAGTTGTATAAAAAAGGAGTTTAAAAATAAGAATGTCAGTTTACAGAATCAACATTTTAATTAAATTGGCATGCCCTTCACAGAAAGACCTCCATGAAGATTGAAGTCATGAATAAGGCCACCCAGGGAAGTTAACATTGATCATTTCTGTTGGAAAGTTCTGGCGGGCACACATGACAAAGTAAAAGCAACACTGTGCAGTCACATGAGACTTCTGATGAAAAGAAGTTAAGACGGCCTCAAACCTATACGAATCATTTTCGCTCCTAGAATGAAGTGATATTCTGTATAAAAAAGAACCCCGATGGAATACATTTTGACATTTTCAACCGGGTGGGTTGCAAGTGGAATTACTTTAGATCATCAACCACAAAGGGAGGTCTCACAGACCAGAGCTCAAGCTCTGAAACTTCTCCCGCAAGTTCTTAACCACTTGACTCTCGGACTTCTTGTTGCTCCATACAGACATTGCAGGTCTCTTGGCATCGTTGTGCAAGGCATCATTGAAGCCTGCATTACTGTTTGCAATCACGGTCAATTCTTGGTATCCAGAGGTCCCTCTGCCGTCATCTGGTGGACTCATATCCCCTGGGGGAACCCTCTCAACAATGATGACTTTGCCTGGGCCTGTTCTAAGTGGAAGGTTCTGGACCTCATTGAGAGGTAGCGTGCAGGCGGACGGCACACTGTCTAAGGAGCTCCACCTGTTCAGTTGACGGCGTGCCCCTCGTCGGACTCCTCGCTCGGTTACCGACACGGGCACGGACATGCCCCCAGTTTGGTTCTCCAGGGAATCCGACGAAGGTTGGAGGCTACTACGATGAAGGTCGAGCATTCGCTCTGGGACCGAGCAACTGCGCCCCACCCTCAGGTGGGGTTTGACAGGTAACGTAGGGCAGGTGTATTTGGAACGCAGCTGATGCACATCAGGCCAGTGGAAGGGTTCACAGTCTACAGGGCTGTTTGGAGAGGGTGAGGAGGAATAGGATGCGGTCTGAGGGCTGGTGCATGCATCAGGCGTATGCAGGTCGGCGGGGTTGAAGACATCGACCTCGTTGACCCGATCATAAGCAATCACGGGAGTGTTAGTGAGGTCGCCTATGTTCAATCATATACACATACACACACAGACAAAGACAAACACACACAGATTCACTGTCAAGACTCATAAAAACAACACCCTTTCAAGATGCAAGTCCATCTGTGCTGCATGGCAGCAGGCAGTGCACTTGACAATAAAATTCATCTTGGCTAGAATTCTTATCATTTGTCTGTTCATTGGTATGCATTCTATTCCAATATGTGGTCCATTCTATTTTTATCGTGCAGGCACAGTTTTAAAAGGTCCAGTGGGGTCTTATAAAGAACACAAAGCAACATCTACGTGTTGCACCCACTTGGTCATTGTTGTCCCCAGCAAGTTCTGCATGAGCCAGCCTCAAACAGGAAATGAGTTAATAAAAAATGTGTGAGGCTAGAACCAGAAACAAATTTGCCTATAGTCCAATGTCCACTCCCACAGCTTGAGCATTACTGCCTTCTGGGTTCAGCCCCCATCCATTTCCGCTGTAAATGTCTGTCACATCTTTTGGGCTGGAGACAGAAGTAAAAGATGTAAAAGTAGATAAGAGATGATGCTCACCATTTTCCATGGATGGTGCCCTCTCTTCATCGACAGCAGGCATGCTTTTCAGGCTGTGCAAGTTCTCCAAGTCACGGTTCCTCTGTCTGATCAGTGGTCTGTTGGTCTTGATTCGTTGGCTGTACTGTCGAGCCAGCTGAAACACCTTGTTCTTCATCCTTCCCATCTCTTGCAAGATCTGGTCGTCCTCCAGGCCCGACCGGAGAGTGATGATGCGGGGCAAAGGGGCGTGCGCATCCTTGGCCCCCCTACCACACAGCCTCTGAGTCATGGATATAGGCGAGTTCTCCAAACAATCTTTTTGTCTCGATTTGAGAGGCGTGGTTGGCGGTGACCCAGAAGATTGTTCTGACAAAGGTTCAGATTCACTCTCGTCCAAAAGGGGATCTTCCTCAAAAAGTTTGCGGGTGGGGTCTGTCATGTCTGAGCCAATGCGTTCAGAGATCAATCTTTCTTCTCGACTGCGACTGTTTAGAGTCTCTGGGCTTGCAGGAGTTTCGGGGCGACAGGGGCCTTCTTCAAACCCCATCTTTTCCCACAACTTCAGCATTTCTGAAGGCGGCCTGAAGTCGTCATCGCTGCCTGCAGAAGTATCACCCGTTCCAACACTTTGAGTGTTGTCCGAGGGGGACACAGGTTGGGTGGATCGTGGAGCTCGACTCTCGGCTTGGGGTTTCTTCTCTATGCCAGGAAGGTCAAACACAGCCCATGAAGTGGGGCGATTGGCTGACGAGGACCCTCTGCGGCAGACGGGGGTGGGCTGACCTTGGGAGGTACCGTTGAGTTGTTTACTGAGATGGCGGACGAGGCCTGCTGGGATGAAGGAGAGGCTCTCACGTCGCTTGACACTGAAGCTGGCATCCTTATCCTCCGCGTGTTCATAGTACTGTCGGATTTTATGGATCAGCAAGCGATCTCTTTTGGAGAGCGTGGAGCCCCACTTCTTGTCACTTCCTGGCATTTCCTCCTTCATCTTCATCGGTGAAACAGCCTCTACGTTCTCCAAAATTGGACACAGCTTTGGGACAGAGTTATCAGTCAAGGTTGGCACTTCTCCCCTTTGATCCGAGCTGTCTGAAATTTCTTCAAGAAGCTGCAAAGGCTCAACTATGGGGCTCAGTGGAGGTGAGGTTGTCTCTGCGTGGGAGAAACCATTGCTTAAAAGCAAAGAATTCTCTCTGGAAGAGACGTTTGTGAGGTGATCAGCAATATCATTGTTCCTGTCCACTACTGAAGGAGTTATAACGCCATCATGGTCAACAAGTGTCTCTTCATCTTCCTCTGAGTATTCCCCCAAGCTGAGAAGGCTGCAACCTTCAGGCTGAAGGCAAGTGCCATCGCTCTCAATCACCTTCTCATCTAAATTCTCCATCATGGTGTGTAGTTGCTCTAGGGCGCCGCCAGACATACTAGGAGCTTCCAACTTCCCATCTGGCACGGTTGACAAGGCTGGGGATGTAGACAACTGCAAAGATTCAGAGACTGTGGTGGGATCGGGGCCTGTAGTCATGGAATCTGTGTCATCCGCCAGCGATTCCAGTTTGCAGCAAGAAGATGAAGAATGCTCCACCTTAGCATGAGACAAGTGGAAGAGTTTGGTTTTTGAGCTTCTATAGATTTAAAGCTTCACAAAAAGACATGAAATATAACATTGCATCATTTTCGAATAATGAAAACTATTTTACTTAAGCTATATTCTGCTCGGGGCCAGTCTCGTGTCATCGGCAAGGTCCAGAGAGCTGGACTCCTTGTAACAATTTTGTCTGTCCGTAGCGTTATGATCCTGAATCATTCAGTAAATGTCATCTTCAGAATTCACGCAAGTGGTTGCATGTTTTATGCTCATGCCGAGTACTTTGATTGCTAGCCTCCATAATATTTGATAACAAATGGTGTAACGCGGATCAGATGGCAAATTATTCCTCGTCAGGGATGCTGTGAGCCTGTGAGTTACATGTAGGTTTTGTGCCTTGGATTTGAAATCGGTTTGGCATAGATTCCATCAGCAATCAATGGTCTTTTAGTTTGGAGAACCACATTATCCATACATCCAAAGTTTACATTCAAATGAGGAGGCCATTTGAGCAGGTTCAACAGCAATCAAAAGTTCTACTCTATATTAAGGATGCTGTCTGCGCAGAACCAACAGGAAACATCACAACATTGATTAGAACACAAATGTTTGGCAACCACCACAGCAATTAAACCAATGGAGGAGCAGCTCGACCCTGGAGGACACTTCTCACTAATTAAAAAGAGATGCATTGCATCACTTGTTGCATAACATTTTTTATTGGGGGCTGGTGACACGGCTAACCGGGCTAGTCACAATCAGGTGTGTTAGTGACAATCAGCCTTTGCTGCACATAATATTCACGCATACAACAATCCTGTCATAATTACAACCACATCAGCAGAATTGCAAGAGGTTGTTGCGGTCTTGGATGACGTTTTCATGATAAAGTCGTTCCATTTTGGAACAAATACGCAAAACCAGACAGCTACATTACGGAGATAGAGGCAGTTTCGGAAATATCCCTGTATCCCCTACTCCCCACAGAGTGCAAATGTGAAATCACTATATAGTGCACTTGACCGCAATTAAAGACGCCACCGTGTTTTGGCCGATATCTTGTAACGTTCTTGTAACGTTCCTGTAACATTTCTATAGTCAGGCTTTTAAAATTGTCTATTTTTTTCTTTTGAATGAACAAGTATTGAGTCGATTTGTTTAAATGTAGTGTATTTGAAAAAACAAACAAAACAACAACAATAGTTTGCGTTCTTTTTTGTTTCGGTCCTTTGTATGCATCGAGTCTCACAATGCATTATGGGTTATATTGCTTGGTCAAGTGCACATCGACGGTCACTACTTATGGTGCATTGTGGGATATTTTAGTGCACTATATAGGGGTATAGTATTGGGACACTCCTCCAAAATGGCGTGCACCCTATATAGTGCACTATGTCGGGAATAGGGAGCGAGTTTGGACACAGCCATAGATAGATGGGTACCTGGGTATGGTTGACCTGCTCTGCCTCTTCAATCACCTTGCAGGGATCACGTTCCACTTTCTGATCGTGACGCTGGTTTAAACCGCCGCTGTGAGCCTCGTCCATCGCAGAACAAGGTGCGTCAGACATACTTTGGTTCTCTTCCACATCCTCGACACTCTGATCAACATGGTGGACACATTGGCGTTAGAATCCAAACATGTAAAGAAAGACAACTTCCCCATCCAGGACACATTGGCCGCAGCATGGCAGCAAACACACATTGGCTGTGTCCGAAATCGCCCCCTAACCCCCATATAGGGCACTATATGGGGCGCACGCCATTTTGTAGGGGTGTCCGAATTCTCCATGTGCCCCATATAGGGCACTGAAAGTATCCCACAATGCACCGCGAAATGTAGTGAGCATAAGATGTACCCTAGACGGAGAAATGTAACCCATAATGCATTGCGAGACGCATGACACTAATTAAAACGTAGAAGAAGACGACGCGCGCTCCAAAACAAAAACAATGGCGGACGGCGTCAGGACGCAGCAGCAACCGACGGCGGCAAATAATTATAAATGTGAGTACAATTGATTTTCTGTGATAAAGTATACATTTATTATTAAAAAAAAGCATGCAAATGCTACGGCCAATGCCGACAGGCAATGACGTCACTATGCTACAGCGGTGACGTAAGTTAACAGTGCCGATTCTAGTGGCACTAGAATCTCGTCACTGAGATTGAGTGGACTATATGGTCAGTGCCCTATCCAGGGGCTAGGGGCTAGGGGTTAGGGAGCGATTTCGGACACAGCCAGTGTGTGTGATCCAGCCAAACCACCCCGAGTGCCATGGCGCAAATTCCCTGGTCAAAAAACAAGAAGGGAGAAAGATGAAAAAAACGAGAAAAAGGCATTTCAACAAAAGGCGCGTGCAATACCAAGTTCGTCCACCAGAGCGCCGCATTCCATAGTAGTCTACTGTGGAAACTGCTGTATTTTTTGTCAGACGGACTCCGGCCGGGAAATATGCGGATGGCGCTGCGGGTGACGGACAGGAGAAAAAAATACTCTGCTGTGGAAACCTAGCGTAAGTTTCCTTGGCTATGTGCGTTGGACGAGGACACAAGGTTGGACAAGGACACAACACATTATCTCTGGCTCTTAAAAAAATCCTGCCACTGGGACGTGCCGAATTAGAAAAATGGCCTCACACTCAATGATTTAAGTACAATACTTAAATATTTGTACTTGTCATCTCTGTACATATTGCTTTTTTTCAATTTCCCAGCCACTCCTCCCGCAGTCTCTGAAAAAGTGTGGCCACTTTGTTGGATTCTGAGCTGTCTGTGCCATCTATTTTATCTTATAAAACATTGCGTTCCGTCGCGTGAGATTTCACTTTGTTCCACGAGCTGAACGGCGGCTCCCTAGCGCGGCTGATTGGCGGGGGTACTTTAAAACAACGTCAGCACTCGGCAGTTTCTCTCTGTCTGCGAGTTTCTTCCTGATCCTTGTACACCGTTTGTTCCTCGTCGCCCGTATTTCTGTCCTCATAGTCATTGAGGAAGTCGCTATTTCTTCAACTAAGCCGAGATTGCGATTGTGTGAAAATTTCAATCTCCTCTTTTCTCCAGTCCTCCGTTGAAGGAGTTCTGTTAACCAATCAAAACAAATCAACATTAACGACAACTAATCAAAAACTGTTGAAATTGTGACATTACAGGGGCGTACAATTTTATGCAAGTGCTGTCATACAACGGAAAAAGTCAGCCATCTTGAAATATTTTTTTGCTTCATAAGAAATTATAGTACATTCATTTGGGGCAGAAAAAAGGTTATGGACACAATTCAACAAATTTGACCAGCTTGAATTCATCTAGGAAATGTTGGCCTCCAAAATGTCACCAGTTGATGAACCTACCCTAGAGCATTAACACACCGAATCTGGGACAAATCCATCCATCCGTTCAAAAGTTATCAAGTTAACGATGTGGTAGCAATGAGAGAGCGGGGACGAGCGGACGTTCAGCATATGAGTCTTAACCCGCTGCGGCACAGGGCAGAAGTGTCTGATTTCTGATCGGATCGGATTTCTGAAACCTTTTTTTTATCATAGGAATCTGCAAGAACAGGCACCTCGCGTCACACATGCTAACCAAGGAGAAACAGACAGACAGTAAGGATACAGCCAGAGATGTGACCAAGTCCCTCTTTCAAGTCTCAAGTCCTTCTTGGGCAAGTCAAGTCAAGTCCCAAGTCAACTCCAAGTCAAGTCATCATTAACATGCTGTCATTTTAGCTCCAGAATCGGATTTTAATAAAGTCAAAAGCAAGCAATAGTTTTGCTTTTATAATAGCAATGTTTGCTTTTTTGCTACTTTATTAAAATCAGATTCTGGAGCTAAAATGACAGCATGTTAATGATCACTTGATTTGGAGTTGACTTGTGCTTGACTTGCCCAAGAAGGC
>OMKY01254528.1:3064-16219 GCA_900302395.1 Bregmaceros cantori
AGTATACACGTATTTTGATTTCTGCAGCGTAAAAATTGCATTGTCCTTGTATTGGTGTGTTTAACACAGTGGGTTGTTAGATGTGATCGTTGGAGATATATATTCGCACATATCATTCAGTGTCGGACGAACAGGCAGAGAGCGCATAACGATGTCCGATTAAAAGTGTTCTATTATTGATTTGTCCATGGTAATATGCTGTCATTTGCCAGCAGATGGCAGCCTAACTATGTACATTGTATTTTCCACTATATAATGGACGTGGTAAGGTATACCACTTAACTGTACGTATACATATACTCCACTGTACGTGATACCACTAAAATGTCTGCTGCCACCAAGCTATGACGCTGATACATCTCTAATTGACAAAACTGCTATCCGGTTGAATCGATTTATTGTTCACAACCCTAAAAATGTAAGTGGTCACAGTAGACAATATTTTTTCCCCAATCGGTTCGTTCCGACCAGAAACGGAATTATAACGTTTCGGGTTATGAGTTCCACCAATAAAGAGACGTTCCCGAACCGGTTTGAACGAAAAAATATTCCTCCTGGTCCTGACGGCTGAAACACCGGCAGAGACTGGTGGAGCAGCGGACACCAGAAAGCCGCGGTGCGGTGGGGGCAGTTAGGGGAAGGCGCACGGCCGCAGAGACTGGTAGAGCAGCGGACACCTATGGGACAGACCGTGCAGTGTTTCAACGAAGACTTTGAGGAGCGAAATAAAACCGGTGTTAACCTGTTACCATTATTTTTCGATACATGTTCCTGTTCTACAACGTAAAAAATAATAATGTTTTGTTTCTGTTCCCTGGAAAATACAAACAGTTGCCGGTTTTCGTTCATAAATCATAATGTTCTTCTACCATGGATTTTCATTCTATAAGACACTTGGAAGCTATGGAATATTGACCTGCTAGAGAGGAAGGAAGAGATTCTTCTTAGTTGGCGCAGGCTGCATTGTATTGTTGTACAACATTTAAATAGTTTGGTAAGAAAATTAATTAATTAAAATATTATTGGTCGTTTAATCGGTTATCGATAAATCATTGACATCCTTAGTTACAAGTGATGAAGACGATTCTAATGTTCTTGCCCTGCAAATTATTTTTCAAAATGTTCAAAATGTTGGACCAGGACGCAGTGGAGGATATGGCCAGCCTATCTGATGAGGATTACCTCCCGACCGGTGTGGAGCGAACAAGCCTTCCCGCTCCCACGGCAATCTCATCGCTGGGTCCTCAAGCGGACGGGAAGACGCCAGAGAACGTGGACAGCGAGAAGATGGACGACAAGACTGAAGACAGTCCTGCCACTAAAGAAACAAGGGGAGCGGATTGTCCCGTTTGCCACAAGCACTTCCGTAGTAAATACTACCTCAAAGTTCACAACAGGTATTATGGATTTGTGTTTTTGTTCTACTGTTATTTCTTAGTTATTCCTTTCCAGGTGTGGTATCATAATTTCATATTTTACTGTGCTCATTATGAGATTTGAGAAAAGTGTTAGAGGTGCACAGTTGAATATATTGTATTGGCAATGTTCATACTATCAGACCAAATACTAAAATATACTTACATGTTCTTTTTAAATTACAAGGTTATGTTTCAGCCCTCATTCTGCAACCTTCTTCATGAGATGGCGTACGGTTTTACGTGTCCTGCAAATTTGCCGTTGAGATTTGCTGGGAAGGCAGCTTGACTGAGAGGGATAGGAACAGAATTTACAGGTTGATCAAGGAGGCATGCTCTCTGCGAGGAGAGGAGACAGCTGCTGCAAAAGCTGCAGAAGGGGCCATGGAGCCAAGAACTCTTTAGAAGGTCCTTCATGGACCAGGGGAAGAACTCCTGATACCTCTTTTCTCATGATGGCGTTTGCTCTCATATTCATTCAATCATCTGTTTTATATTGCTATGGTTATTATTCATATCTGTTGTATTTCTGCATAATCATATAATCCTGCATCAATATTTTTGAGTCAACAAAGAAATATCCATATCTATCAAATTTATAATGAACTATTACTATACCATGATGAACTGGTAGAACAATGTTTCTAATCCCTGCATTATGTGCTGCAGGCGTCACACCGACGAGAAGCCGTTTGTGTGCAGCAAGTGTAAGAAGTGCTACCGGAGAAAGGACAACCTGCTGGCACATCAGGCGCAGGGCTGCCCCCAAACTGTGGTCTGTCGCACCCCTTTGTCCTCGGGCACAAACAACCTCACAAACATCTTCTCATCTATCTTCTATTACTATTCTACTCTAGCCGGGCAAGCCAGAACAAATGAATCGTCCACATATTGCACGCGACTAGAACGATCAACTGGTCTGGATTAAGCAGGTTCAAATGGAGTTATCAATCAAGTGGAGTTATCAAACCACAGCGCAGTAGGTGTGACAAGTGGCGTGCAGGCTCACGTCTCCATACGAACAAAGTCCGCCTAAACAGGGTGCGACAATCTGATTTGATGGTCCAGACCCACCAGATCGTCCCGTCACAAGCAATGCGGACGATTCATTGGTTCTGACTTTCTAGGTTAATTCTATGCTGCTCTACTCGGTGAATTTCTCCATGGACTCGCTTCCCCCTCACAAGGTTGGCTGTGCCTATGAATAGTGCACACACGGTGGCGTGGGAGACGGCCAGATAGTACAGCTACTTTTTTTTTTTTTAACCACAGCGGAGGATGTACTAAAAAGTGCTTAGTTATGTGGAACCGTGCTAGTCGAAATGGGGGTAGCGTAGTGTAGAGTATTAGTGCACCAGTGGATAAGGGGGCTAGGTGTATATTTAGTGGAAATCCATAACACTGATTCATGCGAACCAATTACAAAGCCAGCTGACCCTCACAGCTCCTCAATCAGCTGATGGGCGACAACGCCTGAATATAAACCTGGCAGTACTTTTAGTTTTGGCTGTACCTTTACAAACGATACACACACACATGGAATTTAGGATCGGTTACAAAAGTCTGCGGCTCTCAGAATGCCTTTCAGCTGAACGTGTCATGTCGTCGTTCGCAGCAGCATCAATGTACGGTGTGCCCGTCAGTGTTCAGCCAGAAGAAGGAACTACGTCAACACATCCGCTCGTCACATCACGCCTCGCCTGATGTTGGAGACATGCCCCATAAGGTACGTGCTCGTAAGTGGTCATTGCAGTGGATGTAGCTCAGTTGGTAGAACGGCCATTCCATTGACTGGTGATGAAGATAGTACAGCGATATGTGACATATGAAACATGGGTACAGGATCAGTGGGAGTTGCTGGTAAAAAGACAGTGGTTACACACAGCGCGAGATTTCGCACAGATGTAATGTAACCAATAGTACCTACCTCATCCTGATTGGGAGCAAGCTATATGCCATCATCGGATGTCCCCGGCCATCCGCTAAAACAAGTTTCTTCCTGATAATGAAGCAGTCAGAGTCGGTCAGTGAGTTGCTGTAGCTAACCTTCCTCACCTTAGCGGCTATGTTTGATGCCTGACACTGCCCAGTATAGAATAATAAATGAACCCTTTAGGCCTCTGTCAAGACAGGTCGTTTCTTAGGTTGATGAGCCAGAACCAACAAATCTTCCACGCATCGTATGCGTGTAGAACGATCATTGAGTCTAGTAAAACAAGGGTTGAAAAACGTGTCAAAAAAGTCTTAATCAAATCGTGTTATTCAATTCATCAGTGCAGTAGGTGGGACGCGGAAGCGTGACAACTGAACTCTGCCCACGTCTCACGTTGCCCATTCCAAACTCCGCCCATGTCTCAATTCAAATAATTTGATTGGTCAGCCTGTATACAGGCGACGTAAGCCTGATTGGCCCAGAGCCAACCTTCTAGCGGCGTGCGATGCGTGGACGATTAGTTGGTTCTGGCTTGCGAGGCCAGTGATTTCTTCTATGTGGACACGTGTCCTGAGCTGCCTCAACAGTATATTTCACAGCGTGTGTGTCTACCATTTACCTCAACTGTTTTTGCTTCAGTGCGAGGCATGCCCCGAGCAGTTCCTGGTTAAGAGAGACTTGGCGACGCACATGCTAAAGATCCATGGATTCCCTAAACCCCATGCAGTAAGTTTCATATTATGCATACTGCCTACAACCGCCTACTGACATCCACACCCACATTATCCAAGGCATAGATGTACGACATAAATATGGATAGATGCAGCGGTCTAACCGGCTGTGCCACAGAGCCAAGCTACCCAATGTATTTGGGTGAATAAAGTTTGGGTGAATAAAGTATACCCACTATACCGATCTAACTTGTTTTTTTCCTTTGCACGCAGTGCGGCGAGTGCTCGCGCTCCTTCCTGACGCGCACAGAGTTGCGCCTCCATGAGGCCACCAAGCACCGTGGGGAAAAGCCCTTTGTCTGTGAAGAGTGTGCCCACCGTGCCTCCAGCCGCAACGGTCTGCAGATGCACATCAGGGCCATACACAGGTCCTGGCTCGCCATTCTTTGTTTCATAATATATTAGGGCAAACGATTATTGAAATGATTTGTTGACTAAAATCGGTTGAATTTTCTTTCTTGAAAAAAAAAACAATTAAACGCAGTTAAAGTTTACAAAGGATTAACCTTGTCAACTCAAAATAGTTACATTTTGTTCTTGTTAACCAACAAATGAACAGCCATTAAGGTACTTTGAAATTTTTAAATAAAATTAGGTTATGCGGGGGGGCGCAGTGGCAGAGTGGGTATAGCGCGCGCGAGCCGGACCATAGGTCGAACAGTGGGTTATAATCCCCTCTCCGGCTTTCCTGCGATATAAATATAAAAAACGGCGCTTGCGGCCAAAAAATAACTTTAAAATTAGGTTATGCGGTAGCAATTTGAGGTTAAATATTTCACATTTCCAAGAAATATTAAATCAAATCTCATCAGATTTTAATGGAACAATGGGGGTAGTGTCAGCACGAAACTACCGACAATAAAAATGATTCAATTCCTTGGCGATTGTTACATTCGTTGCCGATTAATTCTATAATCGATTAGTCATCAATGAATCAACTAATCGTTTCAGCCCTAAAATATATGTATTTTTTAATTGACATTAATGTAGTTATTGTTCTTATTACTACTATATGTTGTATTTCTGCATCTGTGTTATCTCTAAGCTGACAAATAAATTCCCCCCTTGCGATGAATTGTATGCATCTACTGTATGATGTATCTACTATCTATTGAACTATCAACCTATCTAATGAATTAAATTGTTTGCCATTGCCAAAGGCGTACACCAAGAACATTATTTTTTAAATGTAAGCATTTTCACAACACAAGTTCTCCTCGGTGCCAGAGTGGCTATAGAGCACGTCCCCCAGACCATAGATCGAGCAGTGCCGCAGGTTCTCATGCCCTCTCTGGCTTTTCTGCAATGTCTCCCCCAACTCTTCATCACAGTTTCCGATGTAATGCTATCTCCATCTCTCAAATGAAGAATAAAAAATAGCAAAAAATAACTTTAAAAACAAACAAAAAAAACCCACACTATTTCTTGCTCGCCTTTGGAGGTGTGTGATTTCAATTTTACTCCATACTTCTTATTTTTATTATCGTTTTATTTTATTTTATTCTATTTTATAGCTTATTTCACTCAAAGTTTTTATCTTTTTTTGCTTATTTTAACAGGCTGTCTTGGGGCCTGTCTAGTTTTCTCCTGTCAGTGCAGCTGGAAAAAAAATGTGCTTCATAAAGTTGAATCGATTTAATAACATGCTAATTTCTATAAAAATGCACCAAAAAGGGGCAAACTTGGAACATCCAAGTTGATTTCACTGACCTTCCCTAGTACTTTTAATGAGTATAATTAAGTGAAAAACATTTTTTAATAGAAACAGCTTTTTTAAAAGTTATTTTATCGGCGCCAGTGCCGTTTTTCCATATTTTTTGGATAGGATTAGTCGGAAACCGGGTGGAAGAGATCGGGGGTAGACATTGCAGACAAGTCGACGAGCGTAGTCGAACTCGCGACACTGCGGACACTGCGGTAGACGCAGTGCCACTAAGATGAATGGGGTCGCGTTAGGTGCGGTGTCCATAACCACTTGGCCAACACTGACCCAGAAAAAGCCAGCGTTTAATGTGTCGGTGGGCTGATATCTCTGTTGTTTGTCATATTGCAGGAACGAGCGGCCTTACGTGTGCAACTTCTGCTGGCACGCCTTCACACAGAAGACCAACCTGAACATGCACCTGCGCATTCACACCGGGGAACGGCCGTACCAATGTCACCTGTGTGGCAAAACCTTCCGCACTCAAGGTAAAACGGTGGCACACGCAAAACCATTACATCCCCGACGCGTTTTGGGGATGTATGAATGAATGAATATCTTTATTTCAGACACGATCGCCAGTGACTCCATATCGTGGACATAAATCTGACTGAGCTTAGTCTCGTATCAGACAGGGTGGTGTTGATCCCGTTTTTTGCTCTCAGAAACACGGCATATTCATTTGTACATTTGTTTGTGCAATATGGCTGGACAGGGTTGGACAAGCAGACCCACAAATAGTGGTAGCGCTGGAACTACGAGGTGCCCACAGCAGCAGCCTCATAGCGCCATCATACACCACCTTTAATCTATTGAGGCTGTATTGTCTGTACCTGCACCACAAGTGGGCAGTGTATAAATTGGTGCAGAGCGACCTGAATAGCGCCACCTTCACCGGGGCAAAGCACATGTAAAATTTCTGTTTTAGCATGTTGGCCTCTGCATACAGTCAGCGGCACTGACGGTTTGGGTCTATGTCATCGTTGAAGTCATTTGATATTATGTGCCCGAGGTATTTGACCTCTTTGCTGCCAGACAGCATAAATACAGGCATATAATTAACTCAGTGAATTATCGATACTGGCAGCTCTAACCTATATGTCTTTATATGTTTTTCCAGCCAGCCTGGACAAACACAATCGCACCCACACTGGAGAACGTCCGTTTGCGTGCCCGGAGTGTGACCAGCGGTTCACGGAGAAGGGTCCCTTAATGCGGCACATCGCTTGCAAGCATCAAGAGGGACGGCCACACACATGCCCAGTGTGTGCAAAGACCTTCAAAGGTGACTTTGTTGTCTCTTTAAGATGTTGTCTTTCTATAACCTCTAAGTTCTAACATACAGCCGTATGTTAGAACTTCTCTTACTGGCTCCTTACACAAACTATGTGTATAGATCTGTGCAGAATCTGCAGATAGCATATGCTGCAATTAATTAGGCTAGGCAAATATATCAGTAATACTGAATATCCTAATATCTTGAAAGAGACAGTCATTTAGACATTAAACGCATGTGTAGTTGAATGCCTTCAAACGTACTGATCGGGTATGAAAAAAGTTTTATTCATATCACCCGGTCATGCATGTCCTCTACGGTATTGTGGGCATCAAATGGTCAACACCCGATGCTCACTAAGTTTGAGACAGAAATATCTGATATATGAAGGTACGGTGTATTTCCACATGCCATGTAAGCAGATGGGACATGGCAGTGAATTTCTTTTGGGGGGGGGAATCGTCAAAAACGTTGATTTGAATTGAATCACCACCTGAACGCACATCAACTACAGATCAATTGACGAGCCCATCGAATGGCCGTCAATTTGGTGTAAAGTGGAAACACACCGCTTGGTTTCGTTGAGGCGGCGATTCCCTGGGAACGAGTTAATGTACAAGACACCTAATGATGGAAAGTACTGTTTTACAGCCTTAGAGCAGCTACGAGTCCACCAGCGCCGGCACGAGGGCAACAGGAAGTTTGAGTGCGTCGATTGCGGATACAAGTTCACTCGACAGGTAACACACTCCACCACCTCTCTGTGCTATGCTTGAATGTATACATAGGTATGTACAGAATGAATGCACAGACATCCAACTGCTTTGATAACCTCAAACTGTACACCAGAGTTGCTGTTTCACTGTTAACTATAACCAATGATCATAAACACCTCAAGTGACTCAAAGCCATCGTTCTGATGTGCGTGATGATTAGGTCTGCAAATAACAATTTTTTGATAAACGATGAATCGGCCATTTTTACTGATGATTAATCTGTTCATTTTTTCCCTTTTAACATCGGAACGATTATAAGCCTAAAACGTTATTAATTTTGTATGCATGTGGCTACATCTCGCTACATCTAAATGATGACCATTTAGGACTATTGGGCTAGATTAAATTCGCTTCCCTGAGTTCGTTCAGACATTATATGTAAATAGATAATAGCGAGCCGGATCAGCTCTGAAATACATGCGTGCATGTGTTTGGCAGGCTCATCTGCGGCGTCACAGCGCGATCCATAAGCGGGTGGAAAACTACAACCCCAAACAGCGCAAGCTGAGGAACTTGCTGGTGGCAGAGGGAGAGGTTGTGGGCCCTAAAATGGTGGCCATGGAAAAGGACGTGGCCACATTGGGAGACATAATTAGTACGAAGGAAGGGAGCTCAAATACAGAAGCAGCCTTGGATGAAGATAAGAACATGGAAGTTTCGGGGGTGGACAAAGACGCAGAATGCAACAAGAGAATGGACATTGATACAAGCCCAGATAAAAATGGGAGTGGTGTCGAGGGAGCGGCTCCCACAGAGGGAGCAGATACGGCCACCGCTATCCGTCTCTTGCCTGTCGAGACCTGTCCGGATGGGTTGAACATGAACTCTGGAGATTTAGTACCTGTGGTGGTCACAGATGACCTGATTGTTCGATGCATTGAGACTCCGCCTGAAGACTACGTGCCAGAATCTGATGAAGACGAGACACATAACCTCAGCTAGCTAAGGGTTTAAAAAAGGACAATTCTCCTTGGACATTTGACTATATTGATATGATTTCATTATGCTGAATGTTTGTTGCATAGACTATGTTAAAACAACACTGGTATCGCAGCTCATTACTTTGAGTGTATGGGTACATGGGAATTGCAGGACACAGAGCTTGGGAAGAAAAAAAAACAACGTCCTGTAAAAGCGAGAACCTTTGCTGTCCACCCATACGCTAAAAGTCCCATCAATGGATCTCAAACAAGTCATTTTTGCCATCTTTTCTGACACAAAATACATTTTCCAACCACTTCTCATGATTGGATCAAGTGTCACAGAATGCTTCCCACATGGGCAAAGTTGTCATTTTGCCAAGCAATGCATGCAAACGTTGAGTGCCAATGTGGACTGGTTGGATCAGTTTGTTTTACTTCATTTCGACTGATAAAACGGCCATTTTGTTTCCTCCATTGTGAGTTGAGGAACCTTGCTGAAATGTGAATTATCGCACGGATTGGACCTTATCACCGTAATACTTTGCTTGTATCACTCCACGCTGCACCTTGAGTGGTTTGTTGTCAACCATACAGATTGAATACAGCAATAACAATTGCTGCAACATCTAAACGCAACAGTGTTGTTATTTTGGCCTTAATGTTGAATGTGAATTGGTTTAAATAACTTGAATAGTTTTAATTTTTGGCTCTGGGGCTGAAACAATTTTTCATTGAACCACACATGAATGATATCCTTGTCTTTCATTTTAAAAATATAAATTTGATCAAATATACCATTATTTATGCTTTTTTCTGCATCTAGCTGCATGCAACGCTATCTTAATTCTGAGTTAGAAAAGCAATGGCATCACACTGGGAAATACTGCTCTGTGATTTAAATCCTTGGAACCTGCACAGTGCTTATGTTGGTATATCCGCCGTCTCTGCAGATCCTTTATCACAGTCACTACCACTAATTGGTAACATGTAATATGACATCACAGCAAGCATGGCTCTACAAACTAACAAAAGAGAAGATGCCTTTCGCGTTTTGGGGATATCCCTTTAGCAGTCGGTGCCGACTGCATACCTCTAGTTTCATATTTAGTCGTTCATGCTGAACTCATTGAGTGTGCATCGGCGCTGCCAGCAGTACAAACTTCAACGGTAGCACTTGTAATTTGTCATAGTTAGCAGACAGACCATACTCCTTTACTGGTGAAACTGGAACATTGTATGCCAGACAATTAATTCAATGTGTGTGTAATAATACAGAAAAGTATTAATCGGCTGGTAAAACGTGTAAGATCTTGTTTTAAGAAGATATTCTGATTACTGTTTGATCAAGTTCATTCTGCAGTTCAATTGCATGGCTCTGGTTTCATTGGTAATAAAACTGAAACATTGTACACCTGTATGTGCATCGTTTTTGCGTTTCAATGCAATTCATTCACATTGTGAAAACACAAGTCATTGCTTGGGCGCCATTTTTCAGTTTTATTGCCAGAGTTAGTGTGAAGAGGGACGAGAGATTGGTGCTGATTTGTTCCCCCAGGCCACAGGCCGGACAGTGCCGCCAGTTCGCATACCATCTCCGGCTTTTCTGCAAAGTCTCCCCCCGACTTTTCATCCCAAAAAAAACGGTGCTTGCTACCAAGAAATAGCTTTTTGAAAAATTATCCTTCCTAAGAGTAACAAATTGTCTATGGGCGACGCATGCAGTGCGATTCATGTCCTTTTTGTGCCCTCCTTGTACATAGTAGCCAGGAAGAACATTTCAGCTGACTCTTTGCGTGTGGCCTTGAGTTTGACGGAGCGGACACTCCCGAATATGGCAGCCAGTCTGCGTTGGAGCGATGTGGTCAGTGCGCCGTCCCAGTATTTACACAACAGAGCGCCCCCTGTCTCCAGAATGCCGTCGCTCATGTCGACCAATGCCATACACATTGCAATGAGCCGCTCGTGGTCCATGTCCTGGAATCCGCTGGCATTGGGCGCCATATCGCTGAGGATGATGTCGGCCCGGCCGCCGGGCAGGAGTGTTTGTAGTAGGCCGGGCGTGGCAGGGTCGATCATGTCCTGGCCACACAGGAACTGAGCTCCGTCCAGTGCGGCCACGTTCAGGAGGTCCACACCCACCACCGTACCACGCGGAAGCTCAGCTTCTGCCAAGCGTAGTTCAATTTTTAGATAAATACTTTATTCATACTATAGACTGTATGAATATAAATCTTATATAAAGTCTAGGATTCTTACCCACAGGGAATAAAAAGCATAATTTTATTATCTAACCAGGACTCATGATGCACACCAATCCACATATCTGTCGCTGTGCAAAAAAAATATCCTGATTACGCATAGATGGTTGCGAACCCACGCGAAAGTGCGCAGAGAAAAAGCAGCTGTGATTAGTCCTTGGCATGCCTTTCCGGCTGTCTGTGTTGTCGTTTCGGTACCAGGGCGAGCCTTTTAAAAACCGAGAAGCAACTACACTACAATATAATTATATAAATGAAATATAAACACTTCCACCGGTGCCGGCAATGTTCTCGTGACTTTCCGCCGGTGTTCTAGCGAGTTCTTGAATAGACTCCCACTTGCGCTTTGCCGGGAAACTGCTGTGCGTTGCTAGAAATTCAGGGTGGAGAAGCATAAGAGCAAAACTGGTTCGCAACCAGACCCAAGCGACATTTGGTGTGTACGGTTGCAGAAGTGTAATCTGGCCTTAAGTCTGCTGGCTTTTCCGTAGTGTTTCCAATAAATTTGTCTTGTTTGGTAGGGAGCTCACATTGCCCATGATGTTTGATGGACAACTTGGTTTGCATCTCCATCCATCGTTTCCCCTCCATTGTTTTGCCTAGGAAGTTAATGTCAATTGCACGAAAGGTTTTGTTTTAAAATTTGTTAGGTCAGTCAGATTATTTTGTCTGGAAAATGAAAAATACATCAGTGTTGCACTGATTGAGGCAACATTTCAGTTTGACAACATGTAAGAAACTTTGATTTAGCTGGTTTTGTTTTGTTTTAAATTATATTCAGTTTTAACAAAATAACTATGCAAATACAATATACATAATTGTATTAATATGTACTCCCTCTTAGGAGAATTAGAAATTCATAATACATTATGACTTTTTTTTCTTCAGAAAATCAAAATTGAAAAG
The DNA here is from genome assembly GCA_900302395.1 of Bregmaceros cantori. Classification (NCBI taxonomy): domain Eukaryota; kingdom Metazoa; phylum Chordata; class Actinopteri; order Gadiformes; family Bregmacerotidae; genus Bregmaceros; species Bregmaceros cantori. The sequence goes on from OMKY01254528.1 coordinate 14,985, forward strand.
TTTTGAGGGACAAATTAATAAACATTACATTCTAGCAAAAATGTTTAACTTTGGAAACAAAATAAATAGCAAACAAAACACTTACCATGGCCAGCAGAGTTGACGCGTTGTACTGCAACCTGGCTCCACGCTCCAGGTGCAGCGCCACAGTCCACCACACGGAGGCCCGGACGCAGTAGCTTGAAGCGATCATCCACCTGGACGGGAGAGAACAGTGAACAACCGAGTTAAAAGTCGTATGTAGGACAGTAGAAGTCATAGACAATTCAGTGTCTTCTGCACTATCTTACAATTCTTCATGAAATTGTGATTGGTTGAGGTCAAAGTGAATACTAATCACAGCTGGTACACACACACACACACACACACACACACACACACACACACACACACACACACACACCTCTCTCTCTCTGCCTCTCTCCCCACCTCTCTCTCTCGCCGCATATCTCTCCCCTCTCTCTCTGTCGTCTCTCTCTCTCTCTCTCTCTCTCTCTCTCTCTCCCTCTCTTTCTCTCCACCCCTCACCTCTCAAAACTAAAACACAAAAAGTTATGTTGCAGCCACTGATAGAAATCTGCTGTTAGTGGTAAAATGTGAATGTAAAGAAAGAGGTTTTTATGACCAGAAAGTCTGTGTGGTGTGCTTATCTCAGAACGTCCTATATTTGACCCGCTTTTGACCTCCTCCAATGTACGTGTGCGCTCAAAAGCATGTGCACGCAAATAAATGTGTGTGTGTGTGTGTGCGTGCATGTGTTTTTTCATGAGAGGGGGAGAGAGGAAGGGAGAGAGAGGGGAGCGGGAGAGACAGGGTGAGGACGTGTTTATGTAACAGTGTGTGTGAACAAACGTATATATTACCACTAGTTGGAAATATGTGCGCTCAAGTTTGAGTGAGTGTGTGAGTGTGTCTATGTATATGTGTGGTGTCTTTGTGTTTGTGTGTGTGTGTGTGTGTGTGTGTGTGTGTGTATGTCTGTGTGTGTGTTTGTGTGTGTGTGTGTTTATTTGTGTGTGTGTGTGTGTGTGTGTGTCTGTGTGTGTGTGTGTGTGTGTGTGTGTGTGTGTGTGTGTGTGTGTATGTGTGTGTGTGTGTGTGTGTGTATGTCTGTGTGTGTGTGTGTGTGTGTGTGTGTTTGTGTGTGTTTGTGTGTGTGTGTGTTTGTGTGTGTGTGTGTTTGTGTATGTGTGCGTGTATGTGTATGTGTGTCTGTGTGCCTGTGTGTATGTCTG
>OMKY01254529.1:2452-15786 GCA_900302395.1 Bregmaceros cantori
TGTGTGTGTGTGTGTGTGTGTTTGTGTGTGTGAGTGTGTGTGTGTGTGTGACAGCAGAACATACACATGGCATTTTAGTTGGGCATGCAACAACTCTCTCAAGATCAACAGATAGTAAACAAGGTCAATAACAAAAGAAAAACACATATGTTATAAAGTGGCTCCGGTATAGAGTCTGTACATGTGCTAGAGCTATTGACCGTTGACGTTCACTGGGGCAAGTAAATTTAATTTTTGTTGAGTTGTTGGAAAGTACCAACGGAAGAAGTGATTTTGGTGCATTTGGGGGTGCGCGGTGGCAGAGCGGTTAGAGAGTGTGTCGCCACGACGGCGCAGGTTTGCAATATCTGTGTGCTTCTAGTTAAGTGTAAGATAAGTAAGATTTAATAATTCAGGGCCCTGGCCCCATACATAGTCTTTTTCTGTGGCTTAGATCACAGCACAAGCAATGCTGTGAGCGTGAGCCGTGAGGTCGCTTCACCTCACCTTTCCTATACTGGACGCATCCCCTTTTCACACTAACGCTGTCAATGAAATGAGGAAATGGCGCCTGCGCCGGGTGACATTTTTTAAAAATAATTCAGTAGTCAATGTTTCTTGAGTATTTTCGTCTCTGGTTCTAATAACAAAACACTGCTTTGCCTGTTTGCCTAAGACTACTCGGACCAACGTTAAGGTCCACTCAATGTGGACAGGCTGCACTGACGTTATCATGCCCTCTAGTATTCATCGCAGCTTTGTAATAAAGGTGTTGGAGGACTATTCTTAAAGATATAAACCTGAGAGAGGAATCTAGGCTGTGTTATTAAAATGATGAAACACAAGCTTCTTTATGTTTTTAATATGAAAAATCAAAATGTATGTTTAATCCTCTGGGGCTGGGGCTATCAACAGGTAGCAGAGCAAGGTGGGGAAGGTAATTGAGGCTCACAAGCCCCACCTGTAGAGGAGGGGCCCTCGTTTGTAAGACAGCAGTGCACTCACCTCCCTGTTTTTTTACCGTCATGCAGGGCTCCGAACCGGTTCAAGGAACGAAAACGAAAACCGAAAACGAACAGAATTTTACGAGGAGCGGAAACGGAAACGAAATAAGTTTTCTTCAACTGTTCCGGAACAGAAACGGAGCATTATAAAATCCACAAAACTGGTTAACAACTTGTTTTTTTTGTTTATTAGTATTTTAGTATTTTAACATATCTTATGTCTGGATGACTATTTCCATCCACTTTCACTGTCAGTTATCAAGCCCGATGCATCTGGGGTTCCATCTTGTGGACAGACGAGGAAGCGAATGGAATGGCGTTTTAAACCTGGTTTTCACGGTAATATAGTTGCACTGAAGTTTGAAAGTCCACCAAATATATTTTGTATAAACTGTATCTAAACTCAACATTGGACAATGTAAGGGATTTTAAAAACGAAAGAAATCTTTGCGTTCCGAACCAGTTCAGGACCGATAGTTTGGTGGCGTTGAACATAGGCCTCCCTGAACCGCTCTGAACGGAACGTTTTAAAAATAATTACGTTTTCAAGCCCTGCCTACATGCACGCGCTAGATTCAATAGCAGTTTCGTTGCGAAGGGGGAAAAACATTTCTTTGCTATTGTTGTGATGTTGCTTTACTTTTATATCAGTACAGTTGCTGTTTTGGCACTACAATACAAAAGTAAATCGGGTCCAAGTTAAATCCTGATCGCTTACATTGTTAGGCCTGCACAAACGTTGGAAATAAAGTTTGATTTGATATGGCCCGTGAGATGCCAACTAAAACATACCAGGCGGCAGCAAAAGTTAAATAAACTGTTGAACACAATGATAACAAGGTTATCCAGACTGCCGAAAGTCATGAATATCATCGCCGTCATCATCATCAAAATGCAAAGCCATCACTGAGCACTGTGAGCAGCGGGGAACTCGGGGCAGCGAGATCATATGCGTCGTACGTGACACAGCAACTGCAAACGCTCCATCACTGGCGCAGATGGAGACGTTTTCATCAGCGACCCCTGCAGCCGACAGAGGACACACGGGTGTTGTGGCAGCAGCCAAGAGGTAATAAAGAGCCAGGCGATAAGGGAGCTCATCACACTGTCACCCGCTTACGACTAATGGAGGCTGTGCTCCCGGTAAATGCCATCTCGGCCCGCGTGCCGTCCCTGATGTAACTCGGGGATGGGCCATCAACGTCTCCGCCCCGCATTTCCAACACGCCCGCCGCCGCCGTTTGTATCTGAAACATTTACACACACACGGCAGGCGCTCAGACATCTTCATCCGAGAGGCTTGACGTGTCCTTGCCGGTTTGCCCTACATATTGCATTGAGTTGTGTTGAGTGCACTCCAGTTGGTTTGAGAATTGTTGTCTTGAACGAATGAATTATTTATTTAAGGACCAAGTGCAAAATTGTTTATCAATGTCGTAACACACAGATATTTTCAGTCCAGTCCTGACAGAAAGGGAACTGAATGTACACAAAATTGGAGAAGTTGAAAACAACATGATGTAACAAAACATGAAACAAAATACCAGTGATAATATATGATAATATAAGAAATATTACTAGCAGGGGTGTTCTAATCCCCTCTCCGGCTTTTCTGCAATGTCTCCTCCCGACTCTTCATCCCAGTTTCTGATTTAATCCTGTCACTAGCTCTCTCAATAAAAAAAAGAAAAAAAAGTTTAAAAAAAACACAAAAACGAAATATTACTACCAGCAGAAATCTTTCTGCAGCAGCTGAAGAAGCTGAAGCTACCAACAAAAGTGTTCAGTTTTACTTATCTACCAGTGAGTCCATCCTTACCTCCTCCACAACTGTGTGTTATGCTGGAGCCCTGTGCTTAATTTGTCAAGCCGGAGGTCCCGGAGTGCTGAGGACGAGTAGCTTCCCCAGCTCAAGATCAGTGTTACAAGTCAGAGGGGCCGGCTGGACGGACTGTCTGTTCCTGGCGTTGTGCTCATCCGGCTCCGGCTCCACACGACCACCTGGAGCCACTACCCGTCCCTGGTTCCCGGTGATCCACGGTAGATTCAGACCATGAGATGAGTACTGTTTCTGACGAGGAGCCCATGGGCGACACCTAGATTTTACGTGTACATATGTTCGAACCTCTAAAGGGTTCTACTTGTTCACTGAACATTATTCCAGTCTTTTGCTTTTCAAATAAAGGGTTTTTAAACCCTCTCTCCTGCCTCCTCTCTGGGAAACCAAATTTACTTGTGTTTGACCCATGACAATCAACTGGGGGAGGGCAAGTCAGAGGTGGGGGTGCGCCCGTCAGAGGTGGGGGAGCTAGCTCCCCCTTGCCTCCCCCTCAAATCAAGCACTGCTGAAGCCACAGTCAAGGACAAACACAGGGTGCAGCGGATCGTCCGCTCTGCTGAGAGACTGACGCGCTGCTGCCTCCCGAGTCCCAACCATTGACACTCTGTACTCCTCCAGAACTTAGAAACGAGCGTGTCCGATCACTTCCAACCACTCCCACACTGCACACTCTGTTCGCACCAGTCCCCTTGTGAAAGAGGTTCCGGTCCATTAGGGTCAGAATTCCGCGCCACAAGAGCTGCTTCTTCATTGCAGCCATACGGCTACTAGAACGTAGCTCCAGATGAGACAAAGGTGGGCTTTTACCACCTCAAGAACATTGCGAGAGTTCGACCATTTCTATCAATGGCCAGTACAGAGGTGCTGTTGCATGCTTTTGTCTCTAGTCGCCTGGACTACTGTAATGCCTGCTCTCTCGTCTTCCGAAAAAGACCACTAATAGCGTACAACTCTCTCTCAAAACTCAGCTGATCGGGTACTGGACCAGAGGGAGGTTCAAATCCTCTGTCTGGCTTTTCCGCAATGTCTCACCCCGACTATTCATCCCAGTTTCCAATATAATTCTGTCACTATCTCTCAATAAAGAATGAAAAACTGCACTTGTGCCCAAAAAGCATCAAGTATCAATACCAACCAATTTGTTGGTATTGATACTTGATGCCCACCCATGGACACCCATTTCCCCGTTCTCCAAGGGAAATTATATTTAATGGTTGATGTTTTTGCCGTCGGAGTGTTGAGTTGTGTTTGCTTGCCACGTGGTCAGCACCAGCCAGTTTTAGCATTAAAACGCACAAACCCAAGTCCTGCTTCTACCTGCGTTGTCCTTTTGCCGATATATTCCTGGGTGCCCTAACTGCTCGCTGTTCCACACTGCACAATGCATTACATAACTGACAGATGTTTTAGGAGTGAAATGGGGTTTATTGAATCAAGACATGGTATGGGGAATAAGATCGTGGCGAGGAAGCCTGCTGCCATTTCAGGTGAATCGCGTCGCTACGCTTCCACCTCCTGGCGGAGCTTGTGACACGCGGGAATTGCCGCGTGTGAGCGCGCACGCGCACACACACACACAACCACACACATATATCAACACACACAGCGAAGCAGCCCGCGTTGATAAACACACACATGTGCATGATCTGCTGTTGGGCACGGTCGTGCACGAGTATATGCACGCGTAGAGAATCCAGTGGACCGTGGTGTACACGCGCACGTATACATGTGTGTGTGTCCGGAGGGATTTGCGAGGTCTCTGTAACAAGGGTAAACTTGAACGGATCATTTCTACCACCTATCTACTTTTTGTTCGTTCATGTTTAAATTGAGGTGTGTATCAACAGTGCACATTTGATTCAAGTGTCAACCTCTGTTGTGTCCACAAATGCTCAGATGTGCGTGCATGATTGCGCGCATACTTGTGCAGGTGCGCGGAGCCGCGCCAGTCGGCATGCGAGTGCTGCTCCTACTATGCATAATGGACTCCTCCCAAGGACGCATCGCATTGGTTGCGATGCGTTTTGGAAGCAGACTCGAACGTGATCGCTCGTCCCCATAGCTGCGGGTGACATAGATACAATGTCATCCGCTGGCCCACAAGGTCTTAACAAAATAAACCTCTTGTGACTGTTTAGGCCCACCACACGGTAGGCGTGATGTTGGGCTCCATCTTGTGGCTATTTAAGCCCACTAACTAAAGATTGCGCAGTGCAATGCACTGCTTTCACTTCATGTAAACACTCCCTTTGTCTTTGCATGACCTTGACGTCTATCTTATTAAGTAATGCCACAGCACATACTGTGGTCAACGCACACCCACCCCTTCATCACTCATAGTCAAGTACATAATGGTGTTTTTTTTTGTTTTTTTCAAACATTTTTATTGATCCACAACTCAACAACAGCACTTTGTCATCATTATGTCATGAGCAGTCAGAGTGTGAACCTTTTTTTCGTTTTTGTGTAAACATAGCAAGATGAAGGGGTGGGTGTGTATTGAGTGCAGTTTATGCAGTGGCATTACCTTTTGAGGTAGACATCACGGTCATGTAAAGATAAAGCGAAGTTTATTTTTAAACATTCTTTTAACTAACATTCTTGTTCAGTTTTCCAGTAGTTCCGTTAATGGGGGCAAAATTGCGTGGGCTGATTTCTACTCCCGGTCCAGGGCTGGGTTTAGGTTAGGCGCAGGTTTGCAATCTCTGAGTGCTTCTAGTTTCTTTGTTTAATAACACTTGCACAGAATCTTGTATGTCAACACTCTATAAGAGGTATAAACTGAGATACTGTACATCAAGATTCAAGATTATTTGTATTTGTCACATGGGAAATTTAGACAGGAACAGCACTTTCCAATTCTTAAAACACTGACCAAAGTAACATGTAGCATGCTCTGGTAAAGTCACAAGTCCTCATAGAAAGCCTGACTCAATATTTCTGGGTTTTACTGATGGTTCCATCGCGGTCCTTTCGGGTCAGTCAGCACCGACTGCATAACCCTGACTCTAAATTCGGACCCATGATTAAGGCGCATGTTTGGGAACATGGCACTTTGAAAATAAAACCATGTTTTAGGTTAAATCGGGATGTTTTGCATGTTGTAGGACTTGGGGAAAGATGATCAGACATTCCTTAATGGACAGGAAGAAGCTGTTTTTGTTTGTTTTATTCACCTACCTGGGTCCAACATGATTGCTCCCATCATGGATGCAGTAGACCAAACATCTGAGGGAGCGGGAATAAATAATGGAAAAAAAATCCATATAAAATTACACAAAATGAAAGAAAATAAAAATAAATAAGACTTCTGGAGTGTCATTGTCCTAAGCCCAACCGGGCATTTAATGGCTTCAATCATTGGGTTTGCATGGGCATCATCTGGGCATGTATTCCTGTGGAAGCCCTGTGAGGTTCTTGCTCCGTAAGGCTTGGTCTACTGAGACAATAAGCGTGTCGATGGTCCGTCTCATATCGGTCGTGAAGGGGTCGAAGTTGGGCCGCTTGGTCCGGGAACGTTTAAAGCGTCCGTTGTGGTCGCTCTGTGCACAGAGAAGGCGCTCCGGGCTGGTGGTGACGTTGAGGAATAGCGCGATGAGATGTAGTGGCGGGTACAGCGCCCTTCTGAGGTCCTCGTAGTGGACGACCAGTAACTGCCGACCGTACTTTAGCCAGCTGAGTGTGTGGGACGCCCACCAGGGTGCGTAGCTCTCCACAAAATCGGACCACACTGGGAGGGGTGAGATTCAACACGAAAGTTATAAGGAGGATGGATTGTCTTCTTTTTCTTTCAACACTGCATCACTTATTTGTTGTAATTGTTTATCTTACGGTGCCTTTCCATTGGAGTTCGCTGACACGGGCAGCGCGAATACTCAAAATATGTCCTCGTGCCAGCAGTATTTCAGTTCGAGTTGATGCTCGTGACAAGCGGCCCGTCTAGTAAGGTTGGTGTTAGATCGGATACCTCCTTTAAACGCCATAGGTATAGGGGAGAGCTGCGCCCTACGGCTGCGCTACGGTGACTCGGCTGGCTTCCGCTCCGTGCGGGGCACTCCGAGTCGAAGCTCGCAGCGGGAGCCACCCGAGACACACACTTCACACACACACTTTTTCAACTCCCTGCGTCCACGGCATCGCTCGTTTCTTGCGTCAAATGACATCAACATGGCCGCCGAGTCACGCGGCAACTGGTCGCTGGACGCAAATTCTTGCGCTGCGTATCAATGCCGCATCTCTCCCCATCCACTTACATGGTATTTTCGGGATTTTCGCCACCCGTGACAAGCGCCAACAAAGTCCAATGGAAAGGCACCGTTAGACTGAAATAAAAAAGGCTGCAACAAATAACTTAATATGAACATGTACCTACTAGAGATGAAGATGCAATTGTGCATATACAGGACAATGATATTTCACATGAAATGTAATGACCAAATTAGTTGTATTTTTTGGATGATCAACATTTTTGTTTGCCCAGCATGAACATATTTCTTCATCAAAATAAACACAATTTTAAAAAATATAATTTGTGCCGAGTACCTTTTTTTAACAAACATCGTTATGAAATTCCTTCCATTCCGTTCTTGGCCCACTGCATCGACAAGTGACCCTCAACAGACAAGCGAACTAGTGACAGAATGATGTCATGATGGGCAAAGATCTTTGGGGAGGCAAACAGTTTGGGTCCACTCCTGTCACATTGCCTCTGTGCACTCATTTAGAATGAGAAGAGACTGCTAGGGAAGTGTCTCCCAACACTCTCCCCAACCATCTCCTTCCAGAGCTGTACACGAGTCCCGAACTCACGAGTCCGAGTCTTTAGGGTACGAGTCTGAGTCAAGTCTCGAATCATTTTTTTCTATTGTTTAATGGCGATCGACACTTGTCTGAGCATGGCTTGGGAAATGTAAAAAAGAAAGCGGAAAAGAATGGATTTTTTTAAGCCGAAAAAGAGGGAAAGACTCGTCAAATACTCGTCGAGAATCGTTGACATAGATTCCCCAGTCGAGTCTGAGTCTTTAGGGCGCGAGTCCGAGTCGAGTCTCGAGTCCCATTTTTGGTGACTTGAGTCTTTTGACTCGTCACGAGTCGAGTCTTTTGACTCGAGTTTGATCTCTGTCTCCATCGACTAGCCAACACATATGTTCACTCAGGGAAAAAAAAAATCCAAAGAGTTTAGAGACATGAGTAACTACGGACATACGGGTATGTCCGTATGCCCCATTTTTTTGCCAGATGATACCTTTGCTTCTCCACTGTGTGTCTGTGGCGTGGCCCAGATGTCCGGCACACTTGCGGTTGAATTCAGCCATGAGAGAATGGTATGGGTTGCGGATCAACAAAATGGCCGCATCAAACATTTCTATATCCCTCTGGCCGCTTTCATGGCTCTTCACCACAATACTGCGGCCGCTCTTCCAGTAGTCCTTTTCCCCTTTGAAGCCTGGAAGCACAGCAACATAATTATTTGTCGAGAGGATACCATCACCTTGTATCAGCATCCATTCCAAAGTTTTCAATGACAAAAACAGAAGAGGAACAGTCAAATTAATACTTTTCCCATTAAACTACTAAACTTTGCAAAACTGAGCTGATGAGTGACACCATTTTTGAAATCCAGTCAATACTGTTCCGTGATTGACAGGTGTGCTGAGCAATTGGATTGGTGAACCTGCGCTTCTAGAGCCGAGCCATGCCCTTCACTCCATGCAGCAAAAACATGATAAATGGATTTTATGGCACCGACCATGGCCGTGCACATGTATGTGTGTGCGTGTGTGTGTGTGCGTCCACACAGCTCGGAGAATTGCGAGGATATTCAGTCGTTGCCACCCGCCGCTGATCAGATTGCTGCTGTATTCTCGCTGTGGCTGCAGGGAGCAATTCATTTGAGGTGTGTGTGATCAGCTGATCAGAGCCGCTACAGTATATGCTGATTAAGTATTCAGTTCTGTGTGGATCTTCCTCCTTGCACTCCGGTTTACCCCACCACCAAAAACAGTACTACATTAGTTTAACCTGCTCCATTCAGTGCCCCTGGCGAAGCTGGAGTCGGCTCCCAGTCGCTGCAGCGCGCCTGTCTACCACTGTTCAGGGATATGGAGGAGGAATTTCACGGCAAAGCCAACTATCGCACCAATTGTCCCGCAGTCTTCAGTGCTCAGCGTTGCGGTGCGCAGGGATGTGCATTTGATGGTGGAAACCCCATGTAAGACGTAGAAAATGGCACTGGATAGGGCATACACTATACAAACCACCTACATCCATCACCAGAACAGTACTGGATAGGAAACCCCAAGGCAAAAGAAAGCAAGGAACGCCACGACTGTCATGGAAAAGAGGTGTCAAAAAAGACCTGGTCCTGGCTTCTAGCTGCAGGCTAATTGGCTGCAGCAGAGAGCAGCTGTGCCTAGTTAAGTATGATCCTTGTGCAGACACTATTTAAGGAAGTAGCAGTCTTTTGTCTGTGCGGGATCATTGAAGTATGATCTGCCACACTGTTGGTTGCTGGGTGTCCCTGCCATGTCTTTCTTACTTGTTGATTAGAGTATCTTCAAGTTTGCAAAGTCTGTTCTAGTTTATGTTAAGTTCTGAGTCCTACCATGTCTTGCTAACTTGTTGATTGCAGTATCTTGAAGTTTGCATTGGCAATCTGTCTTTGTGTCTAGACATGAGGTGTTTCCTGCCATTTTTACAAGCACATGTTTCTTTCTACTTAGAGTGCTGATTATTCCATTCACTTCTAGAGGCCGCTCTGGTTCTCATTCACACTCGTATTAATTCAGCCAGTGGATTCTGGCATATGTGAGACTTAATACTGTTGCGGGAGAGCTTTTCCATGTAATTCGCCTATCAGTCAAGTCTCGCGAGAGTTCGGGAGTTCCCGTGCGCCGGCCATGTTCGAGTCAGTATTGAAGTTTACCTCCACCGATACGGTCGCCACCTGTTACAGCCGCACTCGTCGAGACTGTAGAGTCACCGAGACAGCTGCCTTGTAGCCGTCGACCCGTCGGATTCGACTCAAGACTCATCTAGACATTAGATGACTATCACCTGTGCTCGACTAAACGTCAAGTACTTTTACATTATTACTCAACCACGTTAGTTAATGCACGACTAACACGGCTAGCGATCGACCGATCGCAAAACTGTGACAGTTACTCATCGCGATGGTGAACGACACGCCTTATCACGCAGTCCTGTGGCTGGCGAGCTCCCGCCAGCCATCACACTCCACCAGCGCTGTGTTACCGGTGCTACCACCGGGCGCCATCATCACACGTCACCACCTGGAAGACGCCATTGGAGGTGAGCCATTCACGCGACATTCCGAACCTCCCTCACATTGATCTGTTACTTGCTACGTGGTGTGCTAACTATTCTGCCTCCGAGCCATCTTGTATAAGCAAAACGCGCCCACGTAACAATACTGTTATCTCTGTCATCTCGCTCAGACAGGCAATGGTACTTGTGTATTTCTTTGTCTTGCCGGAAGGTGGGTTCCAGAGCAAAGCACATGGTCCGGCACGCAACTTTTACATAAATTCATGCACCCATATTGTATGTTTAGTGGTAGCCATAATAACTACCACCAAAGATCATAACAACCATTGAGAATTAAGCATTCTAGATAGAAGGACATTGGAATGGTGTGTCCCTTCCATCTCATTTACAGTGGGGGGTCATAGTGAGCGCTGCCCCCCATAATCACAATGGTGGAACACATAGCCTTCAGGTACAGACTCTATTGTTGCCCCATTAACACGGAAGAGGAAGAATTAGACACAGATAATTATCACGCAATCACCAGCATCTAAAATGCACCCGTCTGGCTCAAAACTGCCCAGCATTTGCATAATGTGATTTGAATAATGTTATTCTTGGATGTGGCACACTGAGTGCACACTGAGTGCTCGTCCATATCTCCCCCATGCTATGTTTGGATTTGGCATTTTTGGGACGGTGTGTGCCAGCATATTCAATCAGACAACTCTGTCACATGAACCATTTTTTACTAAAATCGGTAGTTATTCTCACAGCTATTCTCGGCGTAGGGGCATTTGGGAATTCATCACATGAATTAATATACTTCCAAATGCATCATATCTAAACTGCCCCCCCTAAAAGCTTAAATATGTTTACAACCCATAACTTACGGAGCACAATTGTGCATGGGTGTAGTGTCAGAAATTGTATTGTAAATGTTTTTTATGTATACCGGTTTGGTACAATACCCAACATGGGAAAGCTCTGAGACATAAAAAAAACCTAAAAGCCTTGGGAGGTACTCTTCAAGATCATTCAATTAGCAAAATGATTAGTTAAAAAGCAAATATTTGGATGGATAAAATAATTGTATTTTCAGAACACTCACGGAATGCATTACTTTGTGCACCAACAACCGGCCATATACTTACTGTAGCCCTGTAATGTTGCATAACCTTAGCTGAGTCACTGCTTCTTACGGTTGTGTTACCATTTTGTCTTCTGTGTCTGATTCTGAAGAATGAGGATTTAAATTTTAGGCCGTAACCTGTAAACTTAGTTGTAACTTTGGCTCACCTTGATTGTAGAGTGCCCCGTCGAAGTAGAAGCTTCCGGTGTAGTATCCAGTGGTCAGCTCCACCAGGTGTCTCAACCATGTGTTCCCAGCTCCGGGGAAGCTGGACAGAGCTACCAGGCGCCTGGAGCGCTGCGGCAGGAAGCTCCTTTCCTTACACTGCGAGTCTGTGGCCAATAGCCATGCAGCAAAAGAGACATGTGACGGAGGTTATTAATATATACAAACAAATCAGTGATGTCAGAATCAGCTTTATTTGCAATATACACTCATGGAATGTGTGGGTTAGGTACAGTTGGGAACGAGATCATGACGTTAGGCAAGGAAGCCTACTTCCATTTCAGGTGGAGCACGCCTCGTGCGGGAATAAGATGAGACAGAGGCAACGTTTTCCTGCGATCACAAGCTGGATTGGATTGGTGAAAAAAGTAACTCGCTGTGAAGAGCGGAGCTTAAAAACTCGACGGGGAGTCTCGCGGCCTGGTGCCGGATCGGGACCCGGTGGTTGGGGACCCTTGGTCTAGAAAGATGTATTTCCTGGCGTTCTCAAAGCGTTAAGTGGCACACTTCTCTCTGGTGGTGTGCAAGATGAGGTCCCTGGTTGATGGGCGATGTAGAAGGACTACAATGTGACAGGGTTTGCCCTCACAGCCTGGATGGGTAGATGGGGAGGCGAAAGGCCTGATCAATCCTGGGAGGGTGAGGAAAGACGTCCTCAGCCAAAGTCCTCTGAAGCAGTGTCCCAACGTAATCCGTGAGGCGGGTAGGCCCAAAGGCCTCGGGGCAGCACGGTGGCGCAGTGGTTAGCATTGCTGCCTCACAGCTAGAAGGTCCTGGGTTCGAATCCCAACCCGGACAGGTCCTTTCTGTGTGGAGTTTACATGTTCTCCCCGTGTCTGCGTGGGTTTCCTCCGGGCACTCCGGTTTCCCCCACCACCAAAAACATGTTCTAGTTAACCTGCTCCAGTCAGTGCCCCTGGCCAAGGCATTGGCTCAGAATCTGGAGTTGGCCCCCGGGCGCTGCGCACGCGGCTGCCCACCGCTCCTCAGGGATGGGTTAAATGCGGAGGATGAGTTTCACTGTATGTGTGACGAAATAAAGTACGTTTGCTTTTTTACGTTTGCGTCCGTTTTTTACTCAATTTAAAGACATTGTGACGTGTGTGCCATAGTTTTGCTCGCACGTGCACACACACACACACAGACTTAAAAAAGTTTATAAAAATCTGATTTCAAACCACAATGGTTCAATTTGGATGTACTGATTTTGTAGGATGTGAAGTGCATGGGAAACTTTCACTGATTCACAGCCAATGAGCGCACAGTGCACCTGTTCCATGCACCTTTTATTTTTAAAATCCCTAGGTTGGGCGGCGGTTTCCCCCGAGAAAGGTATGGCAGGTTGCAACCAAACTTTCACTCACTTGCACGTTCCCTTTTTTTAATTTTTTGCCTCCTCATCTCACTCTATCTAAATAGATTGGGCGTGCATTTGCGCGAGCGCGTCCCATATACCGAAAACATCTTACCAAAAACATCTCTAGCTCTCTGTGTTGCTACTTTCCTTGCAGGCCTGGGGTGCCAGCTATGGGATCCCTCACATGCTCGATGGGGAAGCCCGGTCTGTTTGTTGGTGTTGTTTGTCGGAGAATTTTGACTGATTTTAGACCAATTCAGGTAGCTCTGAAGTGGCCATGCCAGCTTCTTGCACCAGTCAGAGTGGGGACTACGTCACGACTCCACCCCCAGATGTGATGTGATTGAACTGGGGATTTTTTTTTTTGTGTGAGCGGAGATCTAAACTGGCTTGTGGTGAAATGTTTGTTTAAATATATTTTAAAAATCAATGAAAATGCTATTTTTTGATGCTGCGGCGTGTCAACCGCTAGGCTAGGGTTAAAAGAGATTTAAAAACTGAGAGACGGGGCCTGTCTAATGGACAGGGGTA
>OMKY01254530.1:0-12287 GCA_900302395.1 Bregmaceros cantori
TTGTGTGTTAAGTGGAGTGTTGTGTGTTAAGTGGAGTGTTGTGTGTTAAGTGGAGTGTTGTGTGTTAAGTGGAGTGTTGTGTGTTAAGTGGAGTGTTGTGTGTTAAGTGGAGTGTTGTGTGTTAAGTGGAGTGTTGTGTGTTAAGTGGAGTGTTGTGTGTTAAATGGAGTGTTGTGTGTTAAGTGGAGTGCTGTGTGTTAAGTGGAGTGTTGTGTGTTGTGTGTTGAAAAGAGGGAACCCGTTCTGGTTCCGCCCCCCCCCCGGTTCTTTATCTTAGAAGCTGAGAGATAGGCAGAAGAATGAGGCACTGACCAGTGAAGATTTTATATGTGTATTACTTTAGTCAAGAAATAGTTACAATACAATAGTTAGCCAATACAAGTTTACGGAGCTTTATCTAAAATGGAGCGAGCGAGCTAGCTGGATCTTCTGAAGAGGTCCGGTGTCTCCTCGCTATTTATGCCCCTGGAGAAGGATAGAGCGAGCTAGAGAAGAGAGAGAGAGAGAGAGAGAGAGAGGGTGAGAGAAAGAGGGAGAGATGGAGAGAAAGGGAGAGGGGAAGGGAGAGAGAGGGGGAGGGAGAGAGAGGGAGGGAGACTGGACACAGTGCATGTCTTGTTTGTCAGAAATTGATCACCCGGCTCCGGTCATAAGACGCAGGTCATAAGACGCTGGTCATAAGACACACAATTAAGTTAACCGGGTATCCTGGAGGCAACATTTTCAGCTGACCACATAGAACAGGTCGGCCATTGTATGCATAGATCACGGGTTGTCCGCGACCATCCTCGCTCTAGCACATATCAAGAATTGAGAATTCTAACAGGACAAACAATATTTTTTGGAGGAACTGACACATTCACGTTCATAACAGGAAAGTGGTGCGTGTCGTAATTGACCTTTATTGCCAATCACAATCCCACCACTGTTTCTATCTATCTGTAGCCTGGCGAGCTAGAACCAACGCATCGTCCACGCATCGCACATTGCTAGACGTTTGCATTGGGTCTGGTAAAACCAGAGTCGGAAAACGTGAAAAAAACAAAACAAAAAAACCCCTCGTCAATCAAATCATGTTATCCAGTCACAGCGCAGTGGGACGAACGGCATGGAGGCGCGACAACCAAACTCCGCTCGTCTTGTGTAGGCTGTACAAACTCCGCCCACGTCTTGCGTAGCCCGAACAAACTCCGCCCACATCTTGTGTATCCCACACAAACTCCGCCCACGTCTTGCATAGCCCGTACAAACTCTGCCCACGTCTTGCGTAGCACGTTCAAACTCCACCCATGTCTTTCATAGCCTGTACAAACTCCGCCCACATCCGCTCTGATTGACCGATTGAATCCATACCAACGGCTTACCTGATTTTTCCAGACCCAATGCAAACGTCTAGCGATGAGCGATGCGTGGACGACACGTTGGTTCCGGCTCGTAAGGCTAGCATTATTTTGTCCTCATATTATAATAAAACACGTCAAGAATGAAGGTTGGTATGTCGGGGCCCCCCTTCGAAACTCAGAGGTATTGGTTCAGACAGTCGTCGGCCCGTTGCAAACACCCCGGGGTATCAACAGCCTCGGCGGACGCGGGGGTTGAGACACTGGGGCCTTTGCATTCAGTGAGGCTGGTCTCTTGATCTCTCTTGGGCTCTTGTTGAAATGCTTGGTCGCATTTTCTGGACTCCCCGGGGGAAATGTTAAACACAACACACACAAACACACTCATACACATTCATAAATACTAGAACAATGAAGAATGAAAACAATTAAAAAAAACACATAGGACCTTTGTAAACCTCTTCCCAAAAAAAACATTTATTAGGTCAGCAGACTTTACCAAAAATAGGTTAATATAAGAAACAACAGCAACTCATCTCAAAGCATAGAAAACGACAGACCAAGCAACACTGGGTAAATACCCCAGAGAGCGACTCACACCCAGCTTCTAGTGAGCGCTGAAACACCTTATCGCGCAAATGCAGCACCCTGGTTCTCGTGCACCTCCGTGAGTGTGTGTGCATGCGATTGCTTTTGTGTGTGTGTTTGTGTCTGCGTGTGTGCACATGTGCGTTCGTGTGTGTGCGTGCACGCCTTCTGCCTGTGGCCATCTAGAGGTTACAGGTGCATGTTGAATGCCGCAATTATTTTTTTGTGAATCGCAGCAAATTAGTTCTGGTATTAAGTGAACACGCTCATTAAAATATTGACAGCTGTTGTTGTGTGCAAGTGACTGCCCCGACACCGTCTCTAGGGGGCGTTTTAATATTATGAAAAATAAATAAATTACATTAATTGGAAGGCCCTCGCCCAGCTGTGGGTTTTTGATTGACTCCTACAGAGTTTTTTTAAGTTTGCAGTGGCTCTACACACTAGCCTGGTGAGCCAGGACCAACGCATCGTCCACGCATCGCACATCATTAGACGATTGCATTGGAAATTATATTATATTATATTTAAGAATAAACGATTGCATTGTCGGAAAACGTGTCAATCAAATTGCGTTAAGGCCCATTTATACCTCAAGTAAACTACGGATATGGGTACGGATGGAGCGTTTCACACGTTCTCTCCGTCGATTATGTACGTAAATTGACACTGATATAGGGACCTTATGATTACGTGCGAACGGATGAAACGGAGCAATACCGGAAAATGTGGGGGGGTGCTCTTCAGAATAAACAGCTGTTGTTGCACACGGTAACGTAAAAGACGCTCGGAGGTATGAACGCTGCAATGCGTGGAACGTACGGACGGATTTACGGCCTTATCCAGTCACAGCGCAGTAGGTGGGACAACCAAACTCCACCCACGTCTTGCGTAGCCCGCACGAACTTCTCCCCCCCACGTCCGCGCTGATTGGCCGATTGAATCCGGAATACCCAGACCCAATGCAAGTGTCTAGCGATGTGCGATGCTTGGACGATGCGTTGGTTTAGCATTGAGCCCAATTCTCACTGCCATTGAATTACGTGGGGACCTCTGGTAATTTGCAATTACCCCCTGACGTCTGTGTTATTTTCTCGTGCTTTCTGGCGGGATTAGTAAAACCCTGTCTTTTGCTCAATTTAAAAGATATTATGACACTTGTGCCATATATTTCGCTCGCCCACACGTGTACACACATACACAGACTTCACTCTCATACACACATGCACGTGTGTATTAACAAAATTAAACAAATTCAGAATTCAAACCATTGTGGTGTTTCGCCGAATCACAGTAGGTAACTTGCAGTGGAATTATTACTCCGCAAATCACAGACATTGCGCATTCACACGTCACATGAAACAAAGACATCCTCCGCAATTATTCTGAATGACCAGGGGTCCATAGGTAATAAAGGTCCAGTACGAATTGGGCTTTAGAGAGTAAGGGACTACATTTAGTGTCAATACAAACTCAGATGACATGTCACTTGACTAGAATCATCAGTCACATGACTAGGATCACATGACTAGGATCTGCATGATTTCGGTTTCCAGGATGCGGCTGTAACGATGAAAGCATGACCACAGGTAAACAAGACACCTTTTTTTTCTTCGGGCTAGAGGATACATTTCCTGTGTGACGTTTCTATAAAAGCACAAATAAAGTTAAGCAAAAAAAATAATATGTGGAGGAGATCAAGACCAACCCTGTAAAGCCAGATTCCACTTCTGCAACCGTACACACCAAACATTGTTTGGGTCTGGTCGTGAAACCAGTTTTGCTGGTATGTTTCTGCACCCTCGGTCTGGAATTTCTAGTGACGCACAGCATTTCCCGCCAAAGCGTAAGGGGGAGACTATTCGAGAACTGGTGAGAACTCCGAAAGTCACGAAAACTTTGGCGTATCCGGTGGAAGTGTTTATATTCCATTTATGTATTTATATTTATTATATTGTAGTGTAGCTGCTCCTCGGTTTTTAAAAATGGTGTGCCCCGGTACTGAAACAACACAGACAGCCGGAAAGGCATGCCAAGGACCAATCACAGCGAGCAGTCGTGTTGTCCGTGTATTTATTTGTGTTACAATAAAAGATCATTCAAACATTTGTCTTGCCTGTGTGCTGTGATCAAAGCCGTCGTTTGCGTTCACCCTGCCGACAAGCCGACAACTTTATTCACTCTACAGCCGTAAAGGCACCAGATGAATCAGACATTAAAATCCATCATACTTTTTATTTTTTATCCCAACGTCTGTCGCATGGACATGTCAATCATTACGATCAAATAAAGATTGCGAATCTCCATCAAGCATATCGCCAAACCACCGGCCACGTTCCGTCACCCCCCCTTGGAGTGTGACCAATCGGCGACCCATAAATGTGGCCACCGATGGCCAGATTCTGGACCCAAACCTCAGCAGAAGCGATTTTCCAGGCAGATGCGTATGTGATCTGTGCCATGCTGGCCTTAAGTAAACCAGTGGAGAAGGGGCTTATGTGTTTTGGCGCTGCTGCAAGCATCTCCGTCAAACATACCGCCAAACCAAGCCCACACTGCACACCCCTCTAAGGCATTGGGAAAAGGCAATAGTGTGTTTGAGAAACCAACAAAGTCATGAATTTATATAAAAACAAAGACCATTATTAAATCAATTCAAATCATAATGTTGCCGTAATATTTCTTCTCAAATAATGATTCCATAAGTTGTGTGCATTTGTTCATGTAACGATATGCATATGGTGAGAGTTGCCCGAGTCAGAGACCACATACAATCGGAATACATGATGCAGTTACAAATCCGTAATTTCTTGGTGTATTAAATGTACTCAATTCGAGGGTTGGGACCGGTTACTTTTGGATCACTTTTGAAAAATGTTTTAATTTCTACTAAATAATTAGTTTTAATACATTGCAGTTGTTCAACTCATAATATAATCAGAATTCACCCTGCATTAAATAATGATTAAAATAAATTATTTGCTGTATGATTTTATTAAGATTATTTTAAGTAATCGAGAAGTAATAGAATATAGGATTATCTTTGGATTACTTCACTAGCTTTAATCAAACAATTCCAACCAATAACTTTATGTGTTCCAAATATTTTTAATGTATTCAATTCAGGCTATATTACGTTAAGCAAGTCAATGG
Source organism: Bregmaceros cantori (assembly GCA_900302395.1). NCBI lineage: Eukaryota > Metazoa > Chordata > Actinopteri > Gadiformes > Bregmacerotidae > Bregmaceros > Bregmaceros cantori. Next base: position 5,082 of record OMKY01254530.1, read on the forward strand.
TTGTGTATTTTGTAGAATTTTGTAGAATTCTCCATGTACCCTATATAGTGCACTGAAAGTATTCCACAATGCACCGCAAAAAGTAGTGAGCATCGATGTACCCTAGACAAAGCAATATACCCCATAAATAGTAGTCGACTGTGGCAAATAGTTATAAATGTAAGTACTTCTGACTTTTTGTGATGATTGGTGAATTTTATAATTATATTTTTTTATAATTATATTTTATAATAATTTTGACAGCGCCGACTCTAGTGTCCGAAATATCGGCCATTGCTGTTGAGTGCACTATAAGTGAGTGCACTATGTGGGGGGATTGGGTGTAGGGGATAGGGAGCGATTTTGGACACAGCCAATACAACGTATGGCAAATTATTTGATAGATATAAAACATCTCTGAAAAGTAATCCAAAAGCCCTCCCAACCCTGGTCAGCAGGTAGTCTTGTCCTCATTCCATCCTCTGTGTGACTACGTGTGTTGTGTGTTTCAGGGCACAGTGACTTTGTAGGGGCTCCCGGGCACGTTGTCGTCCCCCCACTTAACGATGACAGTGTAGGCTCCGCGGTCCTGTACGCTGTACGTCACGTTGTACAGCTTGTTGCCCACGTGCTTCACGTACACCTCCTCGCACGGCGCCCGCGGACCGTGCACGCCCACCATCAGCATGTTGGTGCCTGGCAGACATGGGCAGAGTAGCCGTAAAAGTTACTTAAGTAAAAGTATTGTTACTTCAGCAAAATGTTACTCAATTTAAAGTAAAAAGTAGTCATCCAAATAGTTACTCAATTGAAAGTAAGAAAGTACTCCTCAAAAACGTTACTAAAGAGAGCGCCCGAGAGAGTGTGAGAGACCGAGAGGAAGAGAGAGCGAGAGCGGAAGAGAGAGTGTGACTGAGAGAGAGAGATATAGAGAGCACTGGAGAGGAAGAGAGAGAGATATAATGTCAACATATGTGCCAACAGTTCCCAACGTGTGTCACTTAAGGCCAAGTAATTGCTGACAACTCAAGTAAAAGTAAAAAGTAGTCATCGAAAGAGTTTCTCAATTAAAAAGTAAAAAAAGTACTGAAGTAACGAAAGTACTGAGTAACTTTCAGTGACAAAAATAGGACAATTTCTATTTTTAAAATGTAATTGAATGCTTGTTGATTTACAATCCCATCACTTTTCATATCCTCCTGGAAGGAGTAATATTTATATAGACCGAGGGAGAGAGACAGCGCCCGAGAGAGGGAGACCGAGGGAGATAGAGACCGAGAGGGGGAGAGAGAGTGCGACTGAGAGAGAGAGATAGAGAGAGTGCTGGAGAGGGAGAGAGATAGATATGACGTCAACATATGTGCCAACAGTTCCCAACGGGTGTCATTAAAGGCCAAGTTAATGTAACGAGTAGAGAATTACTGACATCTCAGTAAAAAGTAGTTTTTTTTTCACCTAAAATTCACTCGAGTAAAAGTACAAAGTAACTTGTGGAAAATGTACTCCAAAAGTAAAAAAGTACACAAAGAAATTGTAACATAAATGTAATGCGTTACTGCCTCTCTGGAGCCTGGGGATGGTGGGAGTGGGAGTGAGGGACGGAGAGGGTGGTAGAGGGAAGAACGACAGACTCTTCGTCCAGATGGATGTATTTTGTTCTGTGCTAAACGAACATGATTATTAGCGGAGCCGCTGCTGTCTCTCCACATAACAGCCGTCATGAAACAGCAGTGGTTCTTTGTGCCGTCAATATGCGTGCAGAGATGGCAAGTAACGAAGCACAAATACTTAAAATCAGACGTGGCAAAAGTACCGGGATTTCTTATTTGAGTGAGAGTAAAATACTTTTGTAAAAAGAACAACTTGAGTAATACTGCAAAGTACTGATCCAAATATCTACTCAAGTAATGTAAAAAGTACAGTCTGACAAAATGTTCTCAGAAAGTATTTTTGAAAGTAAAAAGTGCATGCTCTAAAATGTACTCAAAAGTATTTTTGAAAGTATAAAGTACAAAGTACAAAACCTAAATTTGCCTTAACACTTTACAGGCAATATTTTTTGAGGGGCACACCCAGAGACTAAATGAAAACAACTTATTAACTGCCACAGTCCTCAGTGCACTACCGAGTACCGCCCCCTACTACGTCATTCACGCTATACATGTAGTCCTACCATGTTGCTGTAGAAAAAAGAAAGAAGGAACAACCCTGGTTTGGGAAAAGTAAGGAGTAGAAGTACTAATATTTTTGTTAAAAATCTACTGAGTAGAAGTAAAAAGTAATCACAGAAAAAGGTACTTTTTGAAAATTCTACTTAAGTACAGTACTTAAGTATTTATACTTTGTTACTTGCCATCTCTGCTTAAGTACATTTTCAAGTAACTAGTACATTTAGAAGTATTTATTTATTTTAGGCTTTTAGACAGGTCCGCTCATTGGTCCGGAAAATACGGTAATTGTGCTTCCCTTGAAGTGACCTTTTGACCTTTTGACTTTGGTATTGAACTGTAGCCTGGCTGGACATTACCTGCTTTGCTGCAGTCCACCGTGAAACTGTTCTTCTGGCCGACGAGTGCCTTGGACAGACCGGCGCCACGACACTCCACCTTGCTCGCGTCCGAGCAGAGCTTGGCGGCGGCCGCCACGGAGGAGGCGGAGCTGGCGGCCGACGCAGAGCTGAAGGCACCACCGACCTTAGAGGTCTTGGTGACCGTCTCCACCAGGACGGAGGAGGTCTCGTGGAGGCTGTGACCCCCGGACAACCTCACACCTAGGAAGAGAGGAGAGAGAGAATATGATTTTATTTGACGCTAAATTGTGTGTATACAGTTGCAGAGCACGGTGGTGCAGAGGGTGGCACGGTGGCGCAGTGGTTAGCATCGCTGCCTCACAGCTAGAAGGTCCTGGGTTCGAATCCCAACCCGGACAGGTCCTTTCTGTGTGGAGCTTACATGTTCTCCATGTGTCTGCGTGGGTTTCCTCCGGGCACTCAGTAGGTGGGACAAGCGGCGTGGAGGCGTGACAACCAAACTCCGCCCATGGCTCGAGTAGCTCGTACAAACTCCCCCCCGTCTTGAGTAGCCCGTACGAACTCCGCCCACGTCTTGCGTAGCCCGCACAAACTCCACCATGTCTCGCGTAGCCCGTATAAAGTCCCCCCACGGCCGTGCTGATTGGCCGATTGAATCCGTACCGACGGCTTGTCTGATTTTACCAGACCCAATGCAAACGTCTAGCGATGTGCAATGCATGGACGATGCGTTGGTTCTGGCTCGCCAGGCTAATGATTTGTTGCATCTACAATTATGTGCCATTTTCACATTTCAGCTGTCTTGGAACATGCATCTGGGGCTCCATCTTGTGGACAGATGAGCAAGTCAATGTAATGGCGCTTCAAACCCGGTATCACGTTAATACTGAAGTTTGAAAGTCCACAAAATAGTTTTTTTGTATGAACAATAACTAAACGTAACATTTCACAATATGAGGAACTTTAAGAACGAACAAAATGGTTCCGTTCTGAACCGGTTCAGGAGCAATATTATCATGGCGGAACGGTTCCGAGAACAAAAACGTTAAACATAGGCCTGTCTGAAACGTTCAGAATGTTTTCAATCCCTGGTTTGCGCTAGATTCTGTGATCCGAGCCATTCTGTGGTCCTGTTTGCATCTCCCCCATTCAAGCTGGCTTTGGCGGTGGTTATTTCCCCCTCGCGGCTTGCTGTAAGGTCGTGACCTTTCTCTGTTGTGCCTGGATATGGCAGATTCTGCCCGGCGGACATCTGGGGGGGGTGGGGTACTACTGGTGTTGGGGGTTGAACTATGCTGTGGTAGCCTGACCTCTCCTGGTTTGGACTTCTGATGATCAAGTGAAAGCCAGAATAAAACTAGAAGCACTCATAGATTACAAACCTGCGCCGTAGTGGTACAAAAAAATAGTACTGTTAGTGCTAGCAGTATTTGTGGCAACCTATTATCAATGCAAGTGCTCCTAGAGTAGCACGATTGCGATTGACCCGTAGACTGTAATCCCACCGGCGAACATGCCAACTACATTTCCCAGCGGTCCCTGTGATCCGGAAGTCTGGTCACGTGACCGCCGTAAGCGCCCAGCGATCTATCTGTAAGTTGGTGATTTAAGTATGATACCTATAGGCTACAGAAATGCACCAAAATTGCATCAATTCTTCCATGTCTCATTTCCAACAACTGTAGAAAATTTTATCCAGATTCGTGCACATCCTTTTCAGTTATCCTTGGGACAGACAAACCAACGCTGCCAAAAACATAACCTGCTTCGTGGCACCGCCCCGGTGCAGGTAACAAACTAAAATGGTAAGGACATGTCACGAGATCCTAAAACCTCAAAAACAATCCTTCAAGGCACAGTGCCAGGGGGAAGAAGGAGAGGAAGACAGAGGAAACGATGGGAAGATAACATCCAAGAATGGACAAGTTGCAGGCTAAGTGATACCATGCGAGAGGCAGAGACGTGGGCGTAGTTTGGTATAGACGACGCGAGACGTGGGCGGAGTTTGGTTGTCATGCCTCCACATCACTTGTCCCACCTACTGCGCTGTGATTGGATAGCACGATTTGATTGACACGTTTTTCCACCCTGGTTTTACCAGACCCAATGATCGTTGCGATGCATGGATGATTCATTGGTTCTGGCTCGCCAGGCTAATGCTGGATCTGAGTGTCTTACTGACTGCGCCACAAAGCCAGCACATGTTTTGTTATGTTTTTAACCTGTACACAAAGGCACTCCCGTCAGCCAAAGGGTCGAATTTTAATTGATAAAAATTGTATTTATACAATTTTTGAATTTCGCGATTAATGGACCATCAGCCGTTATCCAGTCAGGTGCCGGCAGAGGACACTGGCGGCTGTCGTTTATGCTTTCGGGGTGTACAGGGACATAATCTGCGAGGGGTTTCCCGATCGGCGCCGGGAGCTCGACGAATACCTCTCCCTGAGTCGAGTTCGCACTTAAATATGGAGGGAATGGTTTTAATTCCTATCACATCCTGGTCTCATGTAGAGCGGCTGCTCGCCTTGAACAGAGGAATGAGACCACGTACTGGGGCGAGCGCGACACATCATTGTTCTGCCAAGTGTTTGCTTCACGCGCACCTCTCCCTTGACCAGAGTGCAGCGCCCCGTCTCACCCAGCTTCAACATGCGTCGTTAAATTGAATTCAGCCACTCCGCGGGTGCAGGAGACCCGGCGAGTGGCTTCTTCGACACGCACGCCTTTTCGGCCTCAAACCAGCACGCCTAGTGGTTCCGCCGCGCGCAGAGCAGCCTCAGGAGAGGCCGCGACTCCAAAGGCCGGCCTATATTGGCGCTCGGCTTGCAGCCAATTTGCAATGACTTCAATGTGGGTTGCTGCAGCCGCACCACGTGCCGCTACCTCCACGTGTGTAGCTTCTGCTCTGGAGCCCACGCCAGGGTTGCATGTCCTCAGAAACCACCAACCAGTGAGTACCTCGACAGAGCCCTCAACATTGAAGCTATGGCTAACGTGCTAAAAGGTCACCCTAATCACGGCAATCGCCGAGCCCAACGTCTTTGCTGGAGAAGGAGGTTACAGACCGCTTCATGATGGGGCCATTCAATAAACCGCCCTTCGATAACTATCGTATCAGGCCCATTGGGGTCGCAACTCGCAAGTACTCGGGAAAAAAACGGCTAATCATCGTCCTCTCCTCACCAAAGCTCCATTCCTAGTAACAACGGCCTCATCCCGTCCAATGAGTTTTCCTTGTGTTACACCACAATAGACCACGCCATCTCGCTCATCCGTCTGGCTGGCCACGGAGCATGGCTGGCTAAGGCAGACATCATAAGCGCGTTCAAAGTGATGCCGATTCATCACGATTTTTGGCACCTCTTTGGCGTCTAGTGGGAAGAGAAGTACTACTTCGCAGTACTTCTAACATTCGGCTGCAGAAGCAGCCCCAAAATCTTCAACACACTATCGGAAGCGCTGTGCAGGATCTTAATTAATAAGGGCAAACTGCCTTACGTCGTCCCCCTTTTGGACGACTTTCTAACGGTAACGCCACTGCACTCTCCTCCAGCCACAGGCATGCATATACTCATGTCCATTTTCGAGGACGTGCCCTTATCTGCTGAGAAAACCGTCGGCCCGACTCAAAAAATCGAATTTCTTGGCGTCTCGCTGGACTCTGAGTCCTTCCAGGCCTCTACGGAGAAGGTGCAGCGCGTTACGCCGGGTTTCCATCAAGAAATGCGCCACGTATACGCCCAACGCCCCCTCGCCACGCCAAAAAACAAAGGGGTTGCAGCCATCGGTGAATACCCCACCAGGCAGCGCTGTCAACGCCACAACGCCAACGCGCCAGCGCCGCGTGCTGGAAATATATATTTTTGATTTTCAACGCCGCGCTACACAGCGCGAGGGGGCGAGGTGCCTTTTAATCCATGGTTGACAGGCGTGCACTTCTAGAGCCGAGGTATTCCCTTCACTTCATGGAGAAAAATAATATGCAAAAACAATGATAGATTTTTACAGCACCAGCCACGGGCACACGTGTGTGTGTGCGTGTGTGTGTGCGCGCGCGTGCATGTGCACCTGTTTCAACCGTGGTGATCGCACGTGAAACAGAAACATTATCCCGCTGTCCATTAACATTATCTGTGTGATAATGTTAATGGATATTACATGCGGAGGAAGAATCTTACTGTCCACGTATATGTTTATGCGTGAAGTACTCTACCTCTATATCTTAACAAATAAAGGATAGCATGTCACCTTGCACAGCGGTTTCAAAAACGGGAGGGCACCACACACAAACATAAGCACACGCACACACACAAACACGCAGGTTTATTATTATTATTAATTTATTTATTATTACACCGCCGACTTTCACTGCATGCTCTCTCTCTTCCTCGGTTTCTCCCTCTCATATTACGCACACAGACACACACACACACACGCACGCACACACCAAACGGGCTAGAGAAAAGGGAAAGGGACGTATCTGCCGGTCCTCTGGTCAAGGCAACTATCGCGCCAAATGTGTTCAGCGCACTGTGCTCAGAGCGCTGCGTGCAAGCTCGTGGAAACAATGCGAATACGCAGCACGCCAGGTACAATCGCGTGGCGTAGGGGTGTTGGGCGTATACGTGGCGCATTTTTTTAATGGAAACCCGGCGTCAGAGAGCACTCTTTTTACGATGAAGTATATATATATA
>OMKY01254532.1:0-10432 GCA_900302395.1 Bregmaceros cantori
AACTCACAATATTCAAATGTTGGCTGAATTTTGACATCCCTAATTTAAACGTGGGCATTATGAGGTCACTGTTTACCAAGTGTGTGGCAGGTGTGTCCCGCCAACCTTCGGTGACTACACCCTGTTTGGTTGCTTTATGAAGCTGGACTTTGGCTCCCGATAACTGCTAGTGGTATGTCCGGGTCTTACAGTAAGACTCTCTTAAAGGTGCACTGTAGAATACCATGGGATTCAAGTGCAGCAACTCAATAACCCACAATTCCTAGAATTCACCGGGGGACTGCGATCAGCCGGAAAGTGTTTTCATGTTAAGCCTGCACCCAGCAGAAATGGTTTATTTTTTTATGCATCATTTTTGAAAATATTGTTAGTTTGGATCCCAGTTGCAGGCTGAAACTTTCATTTGATGTCATAAACTCATTTAGTTACCTGAATCTTATCTACATATAAAATAAGTAAGCCTAGGAAACAACATTTAGGTATGCAATGTAGTTTTATTTTTGTCACCATTAATATTTGTAGTCTCTTTTTAACGTCCCTAATGTAATTATGCCTTATTCATGCCCACCTATGCCAAATGTAAAGAAATAGTCCAAACTGACTGGCTAGCAGACCGCGCTCAAGCAGTGTTTTGGTGCCCTTACAAATGTTATTAAATTCCTAGGGAATGAGTGTACAGGAACCTGCCAAGGGTAATGGTCTCTAGTAGCTACACTAGGAACCTGTGATGGCCTGTTTCTATTGTTGCATTGGATTTTTTTCAGAAGAATACGTATAAACTTAGTCCAGGGATTGTATACTGGGGTCACGCACGAGAGTTTTGGTTGATTCTTTTTCGGGTGCCTAAATGTTTGAAGTAAATTAAGTGTGGCATGACCGTATTTGCACTGCCTGTATAGTATTGTAATACTAATCATATTGGGATTTGGGGGGCATTTCTGCATCACCCGGGACTTCAAACTTTCACAAATCGAATAAAGAATGGACCAGTTTGGGTTTGCGCCTTACACGCAGACTCGCTGAACCAAATCACATTTAAAAAAATTTTTCCATTGTTTGCATGGGTGGTTGACGATTTGAAGGTAATTATTACGGAGACGACCCCTGACTTGAACAAAACTTTCCAGAACATGGTAATTCATATCAAAATTAATGTTAGAATGTTTTCTTTTTGTAAAACTCACTGTTTACATTTTTCATCGTGCAGCATCTTTGAAGAGGGGTTTTCACTCGTCTGTTTCATGAAGTGCTGAGCAGGGGCGGATTGTTTCGGAGCCCGTTCTCCCAGTTCATATACAATACAATAATACACTCTATGGATACAATTTAAATATAAATACTATAGTCGGCAAGGGGTGGGTGTGTTTCCGTGCTCAACACACCCACGTAACTCAAATTAGCACATCAACAATGTGCTACTGTTGCTATCAAGTCACTAGTACACAGCTAAATCCGGTTTAGCCTTTTTTTACGTTACATGGGAAAAATCGTTACAAATTGCTTAGCGATGGGTCGCAAGCACTTCATGGCGTGTCTTGAGTGAAATTGAAATATGTTTCTATGGAATACAGTAGCTACATGGCCTGTGATTGCAGACATGCACATTTTGATCATCCTTTTAAATAAGCTGTTCAAACATTTGGAACAAATTTCAGAGCGTGGTTGGCAGTGTGGAAATGATCCAATGCTTTTATCTCATTCAGGCCTCCGGTGTGCAAGTGACAGATGAGGTGGTGGCCGTCTTCAACGACATGAAGGTGCGCAAGGCGCAGGCCAATGAGGACGAGAAGAAGAAGAGGAAGAAGGCCGTGCTGTTCTGCATAAGCTCGGACAAACAGCGCATCATCCTGGAGGAGGGCAAGGAGATCCTCTGCGGCGACGTGGGCACCAAGGTCCAGGACCCCTACCTGGAGTTTGTACGACTGCTGCCCAGCGATGACTGTCGCTATGCCCTCTATGATGCCACGTACGAGACCAAGGAAACCAAGAAAGAGGACCTGGTCTTCATCTTCTGGTGAGCACTGCTGCTTTTTAACGAATTTAAAAGACTAAAACGATGGTATTCGAAACACTTTCAAATAACATCTGTTTTATAATAAACAAAGTCGTTTTTCAGCCTTTTACATTTTTATTTTTTAATGGGCACATTGGGAAGACACTGGTCCACTTTGAGAAGCATTATAAAAGTAATAAAACAGAATGTCTTCATGATTTGCATTTGATAAGGATGTATATAAAATGTAAACAAAACGAAATGTATTTAAGTAAATTGTAACCAAAAATGTAATCACCAGAAGCCTTCTTATGAAATGTAACCAGAAATGTGAATTGCTATTTTTAAAGTGCAAATATTCCAGTAACCAAAACGCTAGCCCAATCTTGGAAAGAAGGGATATCCAACTACACTGAGTGGCTGATCGTCAATAAATGACGATTTGACTGACTCATGAACTTAAATATCACTTCCAGGTGACGTCACTCCGACACGACTGTTTGGGAGCACCAAAAAATAACTTTAAACTCACCATTTCAACAAATTTCACAGCACACGTACCCCTGAGAAATCCCCTAGAGGGCGGCACTAATTCGCGAAAGATCGAGCACGCAAAACGCTTGACTCTCTACTGCCCCCACAGTTTCTTGTGACATTGCTCCTTGCGCCCGGAGCTCAACAGATTGCGATGGATTAAACTACCGATGGAACTGCCACTTTCCGTTAACGGAGGGTAGTCTACCATTTTGAGACACAGCGATGGTCTTCCCCTAGGCATGGCCTTTGCCAGGCCACTATGAACAAAATGTTTTTCTTGCAGATCCTTGTATAGTATTGCTTCACTACCTACTATAGAAATTGTGCTGCTGTATTTGGCTTGTTTGGGCACAATTGTAATAATAGTTAATAGTATGGACCATTTCAAAGGCTACGTCATCACTGATCAAGTCAGATGAAAAATAACTAAAACCTGGGCCAATGTATTATTGACTAGGGCTGCAACTATCGAATATATTTTAGTAATTGATTATATTATAAACAAGATGTTACGATTTGAAACTATTATCTAGGAGGAAACACATTTTCAGAGCAATTATGAATATATAAAATGAGGTATTTCAATGAATGAATGAGCAAGTAATTTACTTTTTCATTAACAACCATTTTTATTTTACCTCAGGGCATAAGGGCTGTGCCTTCCGTGGCAGCTACTAAAATAAAATGGCAAAATAATAGGTTGATATACCAAATATATATTTCAGACCTGTATGTTACTCAAATGCATGTTGCATAGTTATAAAGTAGCAAAAAACTACTACCGAAATAAAATGGCTAAATCTTTATAATTTCTGTATTCAAGGATCAATTCCTTAATCAACTTAAAATTGTTTAAGCGTTTAAAGTTGAGGTGACATAATTTGTGTATGAAATTGTCAAAAGTGATATTTTGCATTTTAAAAAATAACAATTTTAGAAGGGTAGAAAATCCAACAATATGTAATAGCCATGTTTGGGGCTAAAATAGATTTAAAAAATAATACATTAACAAAATTATTGAATCATTAGGTTGAAACTACAGTTATTATCCAACCGAAGAAGTTGCTGGGTGTGAAGTCCGCCGACTGCTCGACTGTCCCGCTGCTTCACTACCGTCCATGAGCGGATAATCGCACATCACAGGGCATTTAAACCATAAATATCTGATCTAATGCCAACCCTCCGAGAGACAGAATGCGGATGTCGAAAGGGAATTGGAGCTCTCCTTTATAAGAACGCAGAACTTACTGGACCCATTCGATCACCTCCCGAACTGACTTTATGGACTAAGTCGTGTCATCCGAGGGTGCCAGGACACAGGGGGGTGCATTTTCATTGGAACGCAGGAGGCAGAGAAACACTGATTTATCTGCACTTCCTCGTGTCCTGGACACACTAATGTGCATGTACATATGTGCGTGTGTACTATTTATTGTACCAGACAAACGAAGAGGACCGGCATGACGTCACGCCGGGAGGGATTTCAGAGTTCTGGGAGGACCTCAGAATGCCCACTTATATTAATATTATAAAGCAGTCACATAACGTCCAGAATAGTTTTAAATGGTCTACTATGACTTCACATGCTGATTTGAGTTGAATCTTAAATGTCACCTATACTTTAAGCGAAGTTGTTTTAATTTATACACATAGACGGTGTGTGTCGCTTTCAAGAGTCTGTGCCGACATTTTCCCTGCGTTCTGTATATCACGTAACTCATTCTGTATAGCCATGTAACTATTTGATAATGAGGAATTATGATCCGAACGCACATTTAAAATTGTCTGTGCAATCTCAAAAAGGTGATCAAACGAGGCACAAAAACATTTGAGGATTTGATTCAAGTACCTCAATTGTTTTAGCCTTACTATTGACACATTATACATAACGTATCACTAAACTCTTAACTGTCCAGATGCTACAGTATCAGATACAGATGCTATACTTTAGCTTTCTTGCTCTACTCCTAGTGTGAAGAGTCGCTGCTTAATAACGATATAATATTTCAAAAGAAAAGCATGTTATAAAAATGTGGGCTACATAAAGGTACGCAAGAGAAGGGCAGGGGGCGGGCTTAACAAGATAAAAAGATAAAAGGTTTAAATCTACCATGGTTGCGGACTGACGGCCATTTCAATATTCATATTTTCTTTGACACTGATACCAATCCAATGGACATGAAGGGGTAAGGTTTACACGCTTACTGAATGGCGCTGAATACTAATGAACTCCCATGATGCATTGTGTGACCTTTCCTCTGTACTGAAACGACCTGTGTCCTTTGGTACTTGGCAGAAGACCATTGAATCTCAGAGCAAACTACTAAATGGGTACAACGATAACAGCAGCGCACTTTTTAAACAAATTTCCAGAACATGGGTACAAAGTACTTCATACAGCATTGCTAGTAGTTGACATGCCACTTGCTAAATCAGTTTGGTCAGTTACTGAAGTCATGGGTAATTGACTGAGATGAGTTTATATGTAACTAATGGAAGGAATGGAAGCATTATAAAGTCTGATTGCTGCTGGCAGGAATGATTTTCTGTGGCGCTCTGCTGCAGATTGGAACAATGAATGTGTATCTAATGCACCACACTCGTAGAAGCTTTCAGTATTTTGGCTCTAACCAGTAAATTATCTCTCCCGTAATGTGCAGGGCTCCAGAATCGGCCACCATGAAGAGCAAGATGATCTACGCCAGTTCAAAAGATGCCATCAAGAAGAAGTTTACAGGTGTTTATTTATTTTTATTATTATTTTGAGGCCCATTCAGACCAGTTTCAGCTTTATTCAGCATTAGCTGTATCTGGGTGAAGAAGGGGTGGGACATGCGGAGACAAAGCAAAATCATGCCTCTCAGTGTCTGTGCTTTTTAGTACACTGTCTTAAGAGTGAGCTACTACAGCGCACACATATCTGTCGTACTAGACCTGGTTCAACTAATTTCATAGTTCCACTGATGCATTGGACCTTGCATCTCTTTTCTGAGAAAAAAGATGAACATAATTGATCAAATATCAAAATATGGTATGAATTGTAATGAGTTGTCTTTTATTACCCTTTAGCTGCTGCTCCACTGCAAATTTAACGGATCTGCTGATGCCGATTCTATGTGGTCCTGCTGGGATGACCATGGTCGGCATTGGGTGTGCCAGACGTGGCCGAAAACCTTTACATTTTTTAAAGTAGTGCACATGTTTTGGGCAGAGGAACTTCCAGGGAATTTATGTGAGAAGATTTGTGATTGTGAGAACTCGCCAGCGGAACAGGCAGGCAGCATGGAGCATGCATTTCATACACCACACACTTTTTAGAAAGTTTTAATCACTATTCCTTTTGTTTAACATCAATGTTATACATAAAAACAACATTGCATTTTTAAAAGTAAAACCACCCACTTATTAAATCAGTTGTTGGAAATGTCTGCCGACATAGGTTAGGGCCTTGATAGGTTACATGAGGTCTTAATCTGTCTGCGTGATCAGCAACATGTCGCTGTCCTTACTCATCTCTACGAATTTAGGCCAAATAAACCGGTCCAGCTGGTAGCAGTCATTGTTCTCTACCACTGGCTGTGCAGCAGTTTAGCTAAATGCCTTCCATGTCTATTACCACAAAGACGACATCAATACAACATGTTGAGCTTCTTTCTCAAAGTTGGCAGGCAGACCATTAAGCCACTTCTCCACTACAAAAAAACTCAAGGCACAGTTTGGCACATCTCGGTTAAGTTTAGATGATGAAGAAGGTGTTTCCATTGTTAACTCGGCCAGGAGGGGGTGGTGCCAATTTTGAAACGCCGATGCTCACCCCCCAACCCTGCGCATGTAACACCCCTCCCCATTAACGCATGAATTCACAACACTGCCGGCTGTGTGCTGTGATCGCTGTATAGAGAAGGGTGTAGGTGGGCATAAATGTGGCGCCCCCCCACTGGTGTTTGCCTTTGTTCTATTGATGCCTGCCAGACTTCCCCTTTCCTGTGATTGGTCGGCCATGTTGGACCAATCGGTGACCAGGAAACGTTGCCACGGACGGCCACATTTTAGACCAGCACCTCATTGGGTCCTGAAACCTGGGGTGGCCTGGCAAACATCATAGAAGGCAAACAGACCGAACTGGACTAGAGATGCTCTTTAAATAAATGAGGTTCGACATTCATCCCTGGCCCGGATCGGGGCGTGCCCCGATTATTAGGTGAGAAACAGTTAAAAAAATTGAGCTAACCGGGGACGTGTGTGTGTGATCATTTTTTCCCCCCCAAACAGAGCCATATAATGACAACTACATGATATAAGCCATTGTGCGCATTAGTGGGTATACAACAAACAAAACATTGAATGCGCACTTGTGGTAAAAAAAAACAACCACATGGAACCTCAGCAGAGCAGCTCCTAAAACAATGCCTTGTTTTCAAGTGCGTGTAGAGAACCTGGTAGTGTAGGGCTAAATTGAGCCGGTGGAAAAGGGTCAAAGGATTACTGGCAGTATGTACACAAGTATGTATGTACACATTAGTCACAGGAGTCGCTGTATAGCTGCCTTCCCATTTCCCATGAGCAAATGAATAAGCTGCAGAGATTTAGAACGCACAGTGTCTGTGCAGTTTATCTAGGCTTTCTGCTTGAAGGTGCACTATGGTGCAGGTGGCATTACAAAGTACTAGGACTTTAAAAGTAAAGCATCTGAAATATACTTGACAAAATATATTTGAGTGTATTTAAAAGTAAAAAGTACCTTTTTTTTCATTAATCTTAAAAAAAAACACATTTTGTGATATCAAAGTTCAGTGAAAAATCTTGCACATACTTGAGCATAATCACAGCAAAGGGCGTTTTAACTTGATATTTGTAGTTTGGTGTCATTCCGCAAACAAAATGGTAAGTAGACTAATATTTGTACATGACGTACTACATGAGGTTTAACTCGCAATCTTTTACGATAAGTCTTTAATCATTTAACCATGCCGTCTGTGTGTCCAGGTATCAAGCACGAGCTGCAGGCCAACTTCTTGGAGGAGATCAAAGACCGTCGCACACTGGCAGAGAAGCTTGGAGGTTCTTCAGTAATGACCCTAGAGGGCGCTCCTGTATAGAGCACGCCACGCCCCGTTTTCCCCCGTGGGTTTAGCTGTTCATTCCAGTCTAGTTGCTCAGATCAGGGATCATTGGGGGAGGGGAGGGAGAGGGGATAAACAAATTAAATAACCCCACAACAGCAGGCTGTCATTCCCAAAATTCACGCTGCAATTCTGAAGATGAACATGCTACGTCAAGGAGCTGTAGAAGGTATTAAAAATGAAGGGCTGGCGATTGAATTTAAACGCACTCGGTCTAAAATGAAGGTTTATTTGAGAAAGGGACGAACAACTTATCTCCAACAAATCCCTCGGAAATGTAACTGTTCCAGCTTCCTGTTTCTTTGCCAAACTTCTAGTTTGAAGGTTTTTTCATGTTCGTAGTTGAGGCTAGGTTGTTTAGCAAAAAACAATTTTACCTTTTTTGCACAAAAAGTATCAAACTTCTGGAGAACAGCTGAATTCTATGAATATATATATATATATTTTGTTTTTGTTTTTATTTTTTCCAAACCACCGCAAATTCAAAAAAAAAGACCACACACCTACTTAAGTGATTCCATCTTTATTTGCAATTCCCCATTTTAATGACATTTCAGAGCAAAACCCATTCCATTTGTTGTTGAAGCGATTGAGTCTTCGTGTTGTGATGGGGAGTGAAGCACTTGAAAGGCATGTGTTGAGACTAAAGGATGTTTTGTATCGTCTCCTTATCTCTAATAAAAAAAACACTCTACTACTGACTGGCTTGTATCTTCCTTCACATGTCTAATTACTGTAAAAGATATTTTGCATTTATGAACTCTTGATGGATACTAGCAGGGGTGAATCCCCGTACCGCTCTGCTTGCAGTACTGACGTGTCATAAATACGGCGCTGTTCCACGAAATGGATTTGTTTTCCCTCGCCATCTTGGCTAGGGTGAAAACTTGCAGTGGAAAAAGAAACCAACAAGGAAGCCTCAACCAATGAACTGTTGAGTGGCATAATATCGCTGTGCAACGTTTGAAGATAATGGTTGGTCCATGATCACCACCCCTCCAGCCATGCCGGTGTTGGGCAGGCTTTGTTTGACCGCTGGCACCTGCTGCACCCTTCTTACTTCCTTTTACTCATGTTTTATAGAAAATGTAGGTCGCAATGCACTGTTCATTTTTCCTTCAAGTTCAACTAGCACTAGCCCATCCCTCTAAGCATTGTTGGTCTATTGACACGTGGGTGCACAGCTAGACCACACAACAATAGGGCTTGACGGCTTGTGCATGGTGATGTTACGGGCATATGCTGGGAATTGATTTATTTATTGCATCAATATGTCCATTGAATTTACCCCAATACAATGAATGTGATGTGGTTCACCGTACGTGCAACTCCCAAAATGTTTGCTGCCCCAAAGCCGTGAGGTCACTGCATAAAACCTGTTTAAGATTCTGTGGATGATGAAGGGGAGGATACATTTGTTTTATAATTGCACCACTGACTGTCAAATGATGTCCCAATTTGAGATCTTCGGTTCCAACTGTCATGTCTTTGTGCGACGCAGAAGAGTTCTACGTGTCGGTTGCCACCTTGAAACATGGAGCAGGTGTGGGGCTGCTTTGCTTGTAACAGTGTTGAGTATAAATAATTGAAGGCATACTGAACCACAGTGGTTACCATGGCAACCAATGACACCAACCCCATCTGGTTTGCGTTTAGTTTGGGACCATTCTTTTTATCATTTATTCGACCCAAAATTCAACTCCAGTTGAAGATCTATTTGACCAAGAAGGAGAGCGTTGGGGTGCTGCCGCATGCCTCAAAGATCCAGACCTCCAATATTTTGGAGCGAGCTGAACTGCAGAGTGAAGGCAAAAGAATCTCTGGGAACTCCTTCAAGGATGTTGAAAACCATTTGAGGTGACTACATCTCAAGGCTACTTTAGGGACACTCGATACATCACTTGTACGTACTGCGTGTACGATCTATTTCCTTTTTTTTTGTTCGCGTGACCTGGAGATTGCCGGTTCAGAAGACAGGTGTTGCTGAGTGGCAGGCATGGAGGGGCGGGACTAAACGGTCCTACCGCATTCGACGCATCGCAAGTATTGAAATGTTTTTTTGTGAGAATCTACAGCAGGCATGTCCGAACTCTTGCCGTGAAAAGTTTTGCCAGTTACTTGTAAAAAGTGATCCGACCACTGATTACAAACTACTTCTCTTGAAAGTAAATTAATGAGTACTTTTATTTTTGAAGTAATCGAGTTACTTTAGTCACTTTCAGATAATGTTCATTACTTTCCGCAGCTGCCAAATGCGAACCCACCTCCAAAAAAGCCAACTACTTTCGCCAAAATGTATTGTGGGTTTCAAACTCGATATAGATATCCAGGCCCGGATTAAGGTGGGGCCCGGGGCCCTAGGCGCTCTAGTCACCGTACCGCATAGCCCAGGGGCCCTTTAATTGTCGTTTCCTGTGGCCCATGGGCCCTATGGTTGCCATATCCCGTGGCTCAGGGGCCCTTTGATAGCCGTGGCCCAGGGGCCCTCTGATTGCCATATCCCGTGGTTTAGGGGCCCTTTACCAACCCCCGTGACCCAGGGGCCCTCTGATTGCCGTCCTCCGTGGCCTAGGGGCCCTCTGGTTGCTGTACGACATGGCCCAGGGGCCCTCTGGTTCCTATGTCCTGTGGCCAAGGGCCCTCTGACTGCTGTCACTCCCCCCAGCCCATTTCAGTTAACCCTTATAGACTAAAGAAGTACAACTAAAGAAGATCCTAGAATAGAGGACTCTATCGCAATCAGCATCGACATCGGTGTCTGGATTGTTGTTGCCCCCCC
>OMKY01254534.1:8411-25065 GCA_900302395.1 Bregmaceros cantori
TTCTGACACACACACACACACACCAATTTCACTTGAACATAACACGCATAGGCCACAGAACATGTTTGAACAATCACAGTCACAAAAGGCCGTCACCAACGCTATTCACAGTATTCATGGAAACGCAAGTTTCAAAATTGTTTTGAAAAATTCATTAATTGATTAATAATTTAAATCAATGTAATTATGTACCTCTACTAATACTAATAGTGTGTGTGTGTGTCTGTGTGTGTGTGTGTGTCTGTGTGTGTGTGTGCGCGTGAGAGAGAGAGACAGAGAGAGAGAATTTGCAATGTGTATGCTCCCCTTGTTGCACTGGCCTATGAGGGAGACAGGAGAAGCCCTCCAGTCACCCACGCGTCCCCCAATACCCACACACTGTTAAAGAGCCTAGTTGTTATGTAGGGGGTTAGTGTTGGCCTTTGAGGAGTGGTCCACAGCTAAGAGATTGTGCATAATAAATAGTGAAAATTATGAACAAGAATTTAAAACAGTTTCAAACATAAATAGATGATTAAATAAATAAATAAATACATGAAAAAATAAATGGATAAATAAAACGGGCAAAGTCAATAAATATAAGTGCTGGGATAAAACCTGAATCAAATAAAACCACTTGCAAAATATTAAGTGCTAAAGTAGTAGTCGACTTTTACGCCCCGTGTTCGAATCACGTCGTGAGCACTTCTCTGCATTTTTTTTATTTCATTTTTTTATTTTAGGTTAGACTAAGTTTAGGGGTTAGGTTTAGGGGCTAGGTTTAGGGGTTAGGTTTAGGGGTTAGGTGCAGGTTTGCAATCTCAGTGCTTCTAGTATTATTAACTGTTCATTTATTACTCAACTGTTTTCACAGGGGCACGGGACAGCGGGGAAGCAGACCCGCAGCGCACTTATGTTGGTGAGGGGAAGCGAGCTTACGGCAGCTGTGTGGCTGGATGCAGCCCCATTTTAACATTTTATTTACTTTACTTTGTGTCCTCTGTACGAGTGTTGATCACTGGGAGCCACATTTAACTGGAGGTACTAATAACGATATCTAATCTAATTCAATCATGTACAATCGTTGTCAACATATGATTAATCACAATTAAGGGTTAATTGACAACCCTGGGGGGGCCCACGGTGGCAGAGAGTTAGAGAGCACGTCCCCCAGGTTCAAATCCCCTGTCCGGCTTTTCTGCAAAGTCCCCCCTGCCCCCCTCCCCCTTAATTGACAACCTTAATTCTTGCTCAAAAATAGCTCTGTAAAAACACCATTTAAATAGTGCGTTAGAGGGACGGGATACATCTAACTGAAAGAGTTATACAGAGACATTAAAACAAAAAAAAATAGCAAAAGTACACCACCTTTGCCTCCAGTTAAGGGGCCATGTTAATTAGAATCATCTGGCTGTGTAAATAAACAATTCTGCGATATGGAATATTACTCCAAATAACGTACCAAGTTATTATTAGGAGGTATTGTGCAGTAAATGTTGATTGCTGTTCAGAAACACTACTAACTTGTGGATGCATTTTTAATGAAACCTCCGATGCCAAAGTCGCCATATAAATCAACTTGTCAAAGTTTCATCTTATTATATACATATTATTATATTCTTTAAACCCTTCTGAGAAGAGCAGTGAAAACAGAATCCTGTCTGTGACAGCACTCAGAAAAGTAAGGTGAAGAAATGTACTTACCTCTCTTTCATATTTGGTGCACCGCAATGGTCTCCATCATGGGCCAACCTGTGGTTTGGTAGAAGACAGGTTTCTATCAGTCACCAAGCTAGGCCATAAGCCAGTACTGTCTGTGTAGCACAGTTTCATGACATTTGGCATTCATGTTAAATACTAAGCAACATCTCTCTAGTTGCCATGGATACTGCAAAGAGCAACAGCAGAGCCAAAAGGAAATCACCCGGCACAACAGAGAGGAATGTTCATAAGACAATCAGACAAATGTTCACAATCAAGATCCAGAAGTACTCTTCTCAAATTCCAGGCATATTTTTGCCCCCAACAATTTGGTGTGTTCTAGTCGCAACTTCTTAGGGAAACTGTCGATGCCACAGTTAGGTTCCTCAGTTTTACCATTGTGAGCGGCATTAAGTGGCCCCGATTAAAGCTGGAAATGGTCCGAACGGGCCTCAAAAACGCATTAAAAAACTAGAAGTATGTGTGGCAACCCATAATCAATGCAAGTGTTCGTAGAGTAGCGCAATTGCTATTGACAACCCCGGCAAACATGTCAACTACATTTCCCAGCGGCCCCTGGACCCGGAAGTCTAGTCACGTGACTGCACAGTGAGGTAAGTTGGTGATTGAGTATGATAATGTTACTTGTAGGCTATAGAAATGCACCAAAATTTAATCACTTCTTTCTCTTGTCCGTGCACATATTTTTCAGTTATCGAGGGGACAAACCAATGCGGCTAAATCAAAACCTGCTTCGCGGCTACGCCCCTGTGCAGATAAAACTATTTGTTTGAACACACCAACTATCTTTACATATATCTAATTATTACAGACTTGAAGGTAGAGATATAGAAACACAGACCATTTCCAATTGATGTCCCATACACCGTTTTAAATCACAACCATCTCATATCATACAAGTGCAAAATTACTTTTCTCATCCAACCCCTGTGCTTTGCTCCATTCACTGCCTGGCAACACGAGCACATTGATTTTAGGCTCCGGATTTTGGACTCTAAATTGGTGCAAAAACTGACTGTAAATAGGTTTACAGCATTTACACAGGACATGGGGTGGGTATTTTACCCAGGGTGAGTTTTACTGGGGTGGTGGTAGGTGGTTAGCAAGGTTTGTGGTGGTGTTGTCATGGAGGTTGGTGATGTCGCAGAGCTTGTGGTTTTTATCTGTGATGCTGGCGCCCCCCTCCGACACTTTTGAGTGCTGATTCAGACAGCCGTCGGCCCGTGCATTAACCTTGGGGTGTCAACAACCGTGGCGGACGCGGGGATTTAGGACCAGGGCCTTTACATCGGTGGGGCCTTGGTTTCTTGATCTCTCTCTGGCTCTAGTCGCGAAGCTTGTCACTTTTGCTGGGTTCCCCAGGGGAAACCTTAAAATACATCAACATTAGTCCAGCAGCCTTAAAAAAAAGTAAACAATTGGGTCTCATTTTATTTTTAATTTTTATATCTTATTATTTCTTATTTCTTTAATATTATTGTTATTATTATTTCCTGACAGTGGTACTACTATGTTTTTTTCTTACTATGCTGTTATTTTAATGTAGTACATTCACAGTCTTATTATAGAATATTTTTATTCATGACCTGACAATAAAAGCGATTGATTCTGACATGTTATTCTGCTGCAAAATTTTCTCATTGTGCAATTACAACCACTTACACCTTCAGAACAGTCTGAGAACTGAGGAAAAAGACAGCAGTGCAATTTCTCGTGTTCAACCAATACATCAGAAAACAATACACGGAGACACCAGGAAGAAGGAAATGTTTGCAACCTTGCACACTCAGGGGTTTGCAAGTGCCTAAACCCAAACACATACACACACACACACACACACTTGCCGACTGCCATCTATCTACACACACTTATTGCAATTATACTTACACACCGCTGCATAGCTCTTGCAGCATTTAGGAACAAACGCGCAGGCATTCGTAAGTGTGTGTGTGTGTGTGTGTGTGTGTGTGTGTGACCTATGGTGGTGTCTTACGGCACCGGGAACATTAGTGGTTGGAATTGAAACAAATGAAGACAGGCCTTCACTTAGTCACAGTCACTAGAGGGCCTGCAATAATACCAGAGGGGAAGATAGAGAGATAGAGTGGGACAGGGGTAGGGTGGGTGTGTGTGTGTGTTTGTGGAGAGAGCGTAAGAAAGAAAGAAAGAAAGACAGCGAGAGAGAGAGCCAGGGAAAAATTGAGAGAAGAATTGGGAGGGTTTTAGACGGAGGGTGAGAAAAAGGATGATAGAGACTCATGCATTGTGGGGTTATAGAAGGCAATGCTACAGGCAGTTGTGTCACAGAATCCAAGCTAGCTACTCTCCATATATCACTGACGAATACAAAATGCGAGGTATACATTTCAGCATTAAAAAATATATTTATTTGCAGAGATGGCAAGTAACTAAGTACAAATACTCAAGTACTTTACTTAAGTAAAATGTTAAAGTATCTGTACTTTTAGCAGTACTTTTTTCTGTAATTACTTTTTAATGGTACTGAGTAAATACATACAGAAAATATCTGTACTTCTACTCCTTACAGGCTCGTTACTTTGTCTCTTTTTTGCGCATTGACAAGGTAGGATAAGATGTATAATATGAGTCAGTAGGGGGCATTGATGTACCGAGTACAGTCCCAGTTATTACGTTAATAAATGGTTTTCATTTAATCCCGAGATATGAGCTAAATTAGGCTAGGTTTTTAGTCATTTATTCAAACTAAAACATTGACTAACTAACATTGAAAAAAATGCATTTTACATAGTTTTATTTTTAGTTCTTGGTACTTAATACTTTCAAAAATACTTTTGAGTACAGTTTAGAGCCTGTACTTCTCACTTTCAAAAATACTTTAAGTACATTTCTCAGCCTGTACCCTCAACTTTACTCAAGTAGATATTTGGATCAGTACTTTGTAGTCGTACTCAAGTTGTTTTTTTACTAATGTATTTTACTCTTACTCAAGTAAGAAATCTGAGTACTTTTGCCATCTCTGTTTATTTGTACCAGGAACTTTTCTGTCTGGGACCTTTAGGGTGTAGCTGGCATAAGAAACATTCTCCCTATGATGATTTTTGAAATAAAATTCCTCATGGTTGCCTCAGATGATGAGACATCCTCCCTAAGATGATTTTTGAAATAAAAGTCCTCATGGTCGCCCTGGATGATGCATCAGACAATGAACATATTCAGACAAGATTTGTTTGTGTATTGTGATTGAAATGCAGAAATACTTTGTCATTAAATAGAAAACAACTTTGAAATTATGACAAATAGGGCAGTGGACAGGGCTTGAAAACGAAATAGTTCATAAAATGTTCTGTTCCGAACGGTTCAGGTAGGCCTATGTTTAGCGTTTTCGTTCTCGGAACCGTTCCGACACCAAAATATCGGCTCTGAACCGGTTCAGGTTTTGTTAGCTCTTAAAGTTCCTTATATTGTTCATTGTTGAGTTTAGATATAGTCTATAGTGTAACTGTATTGACGTGAACCCACATTGAAATGTCATTACATTCACTTCCTCGTCTGTCCACAAGATGGAGCCCCAGATGCATGGGGCTTGATGACTGACAGTGAAAGTTGGATGGATGCACAACTGGAAATAGTCTCCCAGACATAGGAAATGTTCAAATATATAGAGAACAGAAAAAAAAAGTTTTCAGTTTTGTGGATTTCTTAATGTTCGGTTTCTGTTCTGGGACAGTAAAAGAAACCTTTTTTTCGTTTACGTTTCTGCTCATCGTAAAATTCTGTAAAATTCTGTTTACAATCTCATAGCCAGGAGATTGTCTCACTACATTGAGACAATTGGATACATTATCTGAATACATTTAGACAACGTATTGCATCCAGGAAAACTTGTCCAGGTGCTTTCCTGTTTTTTCAGTGTATTGGTGAGAACGAGTCACTCTCCGTTTCATACCTGATGACTGAAATTGCTGGAACGTGCTGAGCCAGAAAGCGAATGGAATGAAGCATTTCTAACACAGGTCGTTTTATTGTGAAGTTGACACTGGGCTTTCTTTGAACTATTCAACACAAGGGATATAGTACGCTGATGGAGAGTTCACTGTCAAAGTGTTGCATGCACACACAGGGAGCAATATTAAGACCCACACATGCATGTTGATGTGTGTGTGTGTTTATGTATGTGTGTGTGCGTGTGTATGAGGGTGTGTGTGTGTGTACATGCACGCATGTGTGTGTGTGTGTGAGGGTTTGTGTGTGTGTGTATGTGAGTGTGTGCGCGTGTGCGTGTGAATGAGGGTTTGTGTGTGTGTACGTGCGTGCGTGTGTGAGGGTTTGTGTGTGTGTGTGTGTGCGCATGTGTGTATGAGGGTGCGTGTGTGTGTGCGTGTGTATGTATGTGTGCGTGCGCGTGTGTATGACAGTTTGTGTGTGTGCACGTGTGTATGAGGGTTTGTGTGTGTGTGTGTATGTACGTGTGCGTGTGTATGAGGGTTTGTGTGTGTGTGTACGTGCGTGAATGTGTGAGGGTTTGTGTGTGTGTGCGCGCGTGCGCATGTGTGTATGAGGGTGCGTGTGTGTGTGTGCGTGTGTATGTATGTGTGCGTGCGCGTGTGTATGACAGTTTGTGTGTTTGTGTGTGTGTGAGCGTGTTAAAATGCTTGGTGGTTAAAATGATGAGGGGTTTGGGGGCATTTTGTGAATTAAAAAATGGCAATAAAGCCCGTTGGTAAGACAGATAGTGTCTGTGCCACTCTCATTATGAATGTGTTGGAGAGCGCTGCAGATGGCCATTGCATGCGTTATTGAGGATTATAAATGTCAGTCCACCCTATGCATCTTTCAGCCACCAACACTGTGGAACAATAAGCAGTCATTGACATATGAAAATGATTACAAAATCAATGAGAAATGTATCAGTAACATATATGAAAAGGAATAGCTATATAAATCCTGTTGTGTTTAATGCTGAACACTTGTTATGGATATTTTAAAGGCAATATCCTGTACCCTTAGCAGAGATGGCGAAAGTACCGGGATTTCTTACTTGAGTAAGAGTAAAATACAGTAGTATAAAAACAACTCGAGTAAGACTACAAAGTACTGATCCAAATATCTACTTGAGTAATGTAAAAAGTACATGCTGAGAAATGTACTCAAAAAGTATTTTTGAAAGTAAAAAGTACAGGCTCTAAAATGTACTCAAAAGTTTTTTTGAAAGTATAAAGTACAGTAAAGTAAAGTACTAAAAATAAAATAGTATGTAAAATGCATTTTTTTTTTCATTGTTAGTTTGTCAATGTTTTAGTTTGAATAAATGACTAACAACCTAGCCTAATTTATCTTATATCTCGGGACTAAATGAAAACCACGTATTAACTTAAAAACTGGGACTGTACTCGGTGCATCAGCGCCCTCTACTGACTAATATTATACATCTTATGCTACCCTGTCAACACGCAAAAAAGAGAGAAAAAGTAACGAGTCTGTTTTGGTAAAAGTAAGGAGTAGAAGTACAGATATTTTTGTTAAAAATGTACTCAGTACAAGTAAAAAGTAATCACAGGAAAAGGTACTTCTAAAAGTACAGATACTTGAAAATTCTACTTAAGTACAGTACTTGAGTATTTGTACTTCATTACTTGCCATCTCTGACCCTTAGTGAATTCAGATAGGGGGGAAGCACACTGGTTGAATGGGTCTCAAGAGGTTTATTGAAACCCAAAATGTATAATGAGGGACAGATCAAACAGCCCGTGTCTGTCAGGATGTGCTGTCTGGAAATGCCCCCGTTTCACAGAAACGTGCCATCTAATATAGAGAAGTAATACTACATGTTATCAGAACCAATGCATGCATGTCTAACACGTCCAACACATGGAGCATGTCACATTATGACCCAAAAAATGACCTGTGTTAGCTACTTAAATAAGTAAGTACAAGACATTGAGTGGAAAACACACACACACTCCCTGGCTTTCCCTAATTAGATAGTTGTCTCCTGTTTTTTTTCTTGTTTATTCTTTGTTCTCGTTTTTCTTCGGTTTGTTTCTTGTAAAGCGACCTTGGGTTCTTTGAAAGGCGCTATAAATTAAAATTGTTATTATTATTGTTATTGTTATTATTATTGTTATTATTATTGTTGTTGTTGTTGTTGTTGTTGTTGTTGTTATTATTATTATTATTATTATTATTATTATTATTATTATTAGTTTGAAAGCCCAAACACAGTAAACACACAGCAACCAAACAGAGCTGTGTATGCATACAGAGCCGAGTATAACTGTACAGACACACTGCAACGCAAAAGTGTGACCCATATGGGAAGTCAATCCATCACCTCTTGGTCACACCTTTGCATGTTTCATACATGAGAATGGGATCACGTTGGGGGTCACAGCTTACTGGGATGGAAAAATGCAGGCTGGCTATTTTCTAGTGGCTGAACAGCGGCTGAGGACTGATATGTACACAAGGGGGAGTGGACCGAAGGAAGCGCTACCAGCAGCTGCAGTGACAGGGCAAACACACTGGCTGAGGAAGTTGTGTTGAAAGCTGTAGAATTGAGGATCTCATTGAACTCACACACAAGTTGTAGGACTCACTTGAAACTGGTTGTAAAGTAATTCAAATTTGTTTTTTTTGTTAAAGTATAACAAAGTATTTTAGTATAACAAAGAGATGGCAAAAGTACTGGGATTTCCTACTTGAGTAAGAGTAAAATATATTTGTAAAAAAAACAACTCAAGTAAGACGACAAAGTACTGATCCAAATATCTACTCAAGTAAAGTACAAAGTACAGGCTCAGAAATGTACTCAAAAAGTATTTTTGAAAGTAAAAAAGTATGTGCTCTAAAATGTACTCAAAAGTATTTTTGAAAGTATAAAGTACAAAGTACTGCAAACAAAATTGTATGTAAAATGCATTTTTTCAATGTTAGTTTGTCAATGTTATTGCTCGAATAAATTAACAACTAGCCTAATTTATCTTATATCTCGGGACTAAATGAAATCCACTTATTAACTGGGACTGTACTCGGTACATCAGCGCCCCCTACTGATTTATATTATAGACGTTATCCTACCCCGTCAATGCAAAAAAAAAGTAACAAGCCTGTTTTGGTAAAAGTAAGGAGTAGAAGTACAGATATTTGTTAAAAATCTACTCACTACTAGTAAAAAGTAATCACAGAAAAACGTACTTCTAAAAGTATAGATACTTGAACATTTTACTTAAGTACGAAACTTGAGTATTTGTACTTTGATGGCAGGAAACTTTGTTACTTGCCATCTCTGGAAATAAACCAATGTTTATTGAGATTGTTGATCACAAATTCACTGCACACACACACAAAATATATAAATATATGTTAGTAAAGATGCCCGGACTACTGAACTAGATAAATCAGAAATTAACATACCATCAACCATCACTATAACATTTTTATTACCTGCGCCGGGGCGGAGCAGGTTATGTTTTTGGTCGCATTGGTTTGCCCCTTGGACAATTGAGCATGGATCTGGATGACATTTTGCAGATTTGTTGGAAATAACGAAAGAAAGTGATTAAATCTTGGTTCATTTCTGTAGCCTATAAGTAACGGTATAATAGTATGAGATAATATGTTATATCATTAATTATTTTGGATGATTTTGTTGAGAGAAGGATGAGACAAGAGGAAGTATACATTGTTTGAGGGCTTGCAGATTCTTTTCATCTAACGACGGAAGAAGGGAACAGATGCGGTGGAATACAAAATGAACATGATGGATAGTTTACTTCTCAGTCCTCGATAGGTTCTCATTCCTCTGAAAGCCTTTCATATCGAGGTCAATACCTTGAACGAATGAAAAAAAAAAAAAGAACAATAAGTATTCAAGGAAGAGTAGGTGAGCGGTGATAGAGGTGTGAGAATATCATCAAGGACATTATAGAAGGTGGTGGATAGCTTGGTTGGGAGGTTGTGGAGTGGGAGGGGAGGATGCCAATTGCAAGGGCGTCATTCCCACCAAGGCGGACAGTAATGTAGCAATATTCACAGGACACACTGTTTCACTACTGCCTCTGCCTTTGGACCATAGACTGTATATAAAGTAGACGCAGCGTGCATGACGTCATCCCATTGCTTTCGGGTTGAAGCCGCCGACTGTGCGCTGTCATTGTTGAAAGTACACGTATAGAAGAACGGGCTCCCCCACCTCCTCCCCCCCATCCTCCCAAAAAAATACATATAATAATAATAATAACTAGAAGCACTCTGATTGCAAACCTTTACCTAACCCCTAAACCTAACCCCTAAACCTAACCCCTAAACCTAGCCCCTAAACCCTAAACCTAAAAAGAGACAGATAGAAGTGCTCGCATCAGGATTCGAACTCGGGATGTTGTCGTTAAGGTCGAGTATGTTACCCCTGCGCTATACAAGCTGATGCAAAGATGGGGAGCAGACGTTCGGAGACGGGATCGGAAACGTTCGGAAATCGCACTGCCGGTCAAAAATGGCATTGGCCGTTTGGGAGACGTAAATGCATCTCCAGCGCAGCTGTGGGAGACGCTCGTGACATCACTACAGAGAATGGGGATCGCTCACCCGTTAATATCAAATCAAACTATTTATATCGCACTTTTCATGCAGACCAATGTTACTTATAGGCTACAGAAATGCACCAAAATTGAATCACTTCTTTCTTTCGTCATATTTCCAACAACTCTGGAAAATTTCATCCACATCCATGCTCAACTCTTTCAGATATCGAGGGGACAAACCAACGCGGGTGAAAACATACCCTGCGCCGTGGGCTCCGCCCAGGTAATAATAGCCAACGGACAGTCAGGTGAGATTGAGCAACTATGCTAATCCTACTTGTATAATAACATTTTCATGTCTTATGTAACATGCTGCAATGATTAATGGCTCAGTACTGTCTTTTTAAAATAAATTAAACCATTTAAAATCAAAGTAACTTAGTTACTTTAACTTAGTTACTGACATCACTGGAATTAAGTGCATGGGACGGAATCCAGGGCTCAACGGCGACACAAAACAAAATTGTGGTGGTACCGTTTCTATTTCATATCCATCCCTTTATATTCATTCATATTCATTCCTTCCTGCAGTAACTATGAATGCTCTGTCCGAGCTGCACGGTTATCTAATGACTTTTGAGAGCTGTTTGGTATGCCTAGTCCATCTTCACACTCATGATAGCTCATCGTTTTACCAATTTCGCTTCATTAACATGTGTTAAACGCAACGGCGCCAATAACTAAATGAAATTCATCCATGCACAGCTCTTCCTCTGTAGCCCCCCCATGCACATCTGAAATGAATTATATACTCATTCACATAAAATATATTACTATATCATACATATTTATGATATTACTATGAACATGTGTAAATGTACTTGAGTATATACAAAGACAGTGATCGCTTCGACGTAGAGCAACCAACTGCTTTTATACACTGGTCTAGGCTAGAATTTTCCAGTTATGGTGTTTTCCAGTTCTCAACTCCTACTGCTCCTGTTGCATGCTGGGAACTGCACCCGCCTATGTCATGTGCTTCTTATCCAATTATATGCATTGTGTGATTCTAATAAAGGGGTGGTGAGATACTCCCTGAAACAAGCTAAAATGGCTCATGGCTTGGTGAAAGGTATTTCATTCCGTGTCAATATGTCAAAAAAATGTCACTGTCAAACATGGACCTTCTTTTCCATCACGGTAGACAGAATGTTTCACACCGGTGAAACAATCCCAGATCTGCAATCTATTCAAAGTCAAGGTGGATTCCAAAAGTATTTACTCAAACCTCTACCGTTTTGTGGGGTTGCAGAAGAGAGGCAAAAAACCTGGAGGGAATTCAGCTACACCCAGGGCTGGCATACAAACTCCCGACAGAAAGGTTATCCACCAATAGGCGTTGAACCCACAACCTCCCCGCGGTGAGGAGCGCATGCTAAGCACCTTCTCCGCTATGCTGCCACGTGAATAACGGCAGGAGAGGGGAAAACAAAAAAACCCCGGCCTACTCATTTGTCATTGCTACAGGCATGACTGGACAAGAAGGACACATCGACGCCGCCCTTCACCGTAGGCGCGTACACGCTGCCCCGTTCGGCCAGAGGCACGCCCGCTCTGTCGGTCCGGCGTGAAGAGGGTATGTCTTTGTTTTAGCACAGTTAGCACACACCCTGCTGCGCTGCACCAACCTTACCGCCCTCACCACCAACACCACCCTCCAGTGGCTGGCTTGTACCCGCACCCTGCTGACCGTGACCTGGTTGTGTTGCCCCCGATGTTGGAGACTGTCGGCTATTCGCAGTGCATTAGTCCACTTCCTGTATGCACTAGGGCCGCGACAAACGATTATTTTAATAATCGATTAGTTGTCGGTTATTTAAATGATTAGTCGATTCATCGGTTGGGCATTTTTTCTTTTAGAAAATCCCCAAAATGTTAACGCTGACCAACAATTGCAAGAGATTAATATTGTTAACTTCAAACCTAGTCAAATTTGGTTCTTCTCAACCAACAAATGTACAAGTTACTTTCTCAGAGACAGACTTGTTACAATTTATATCGTAATATTTAGATTTTTTTTTCATTATATTTGATGTTTTTCATCTTTTTCACCTCAGTTATGACCATTTAATATTTCATTTATTCAAATATGATGTATTACTATCAAATTTGCCTGGACCAATTGGGGTAATGTTAGCACAAAACTGGCAAAAAGACAATGATTCAGTTTCTTGGCGATTATCGATCCGATCACGTGATCGGAGATCGGCGCCGATTTGGCTTATCTAGGTGGATCGCTTCTCCCGATCCAATCTTTTTTTTAAATGATTAATTATTATTTATAATGTGCTGGGAAATGTGTTGAAATTGTTATTTTAAAGTTGTTTTTGTTGTGGTGATTATTCAGCATATCTTTGGGTACATTTTATACCAATGTATTATATCCATGCTTGGATACATTTCTAATGTTGAGGCTTTTGGTGGCTATTTGGTTACAATTTACTTGCATACATTTCGTTTTGTTTAATTTTTAAATATACATCCTTATTGAATGCAATGCATGAAGACATTATTTTCTTTTATTACTTTTATAATGCCTCTCAAAGTGGACCAGTTTCTTTCCACTGTGTCCATTAAACAATAAAAAAAATGTTTAAGGATGAAAAACAACTATTGTTTCCTTGGTTTACTATAAAACTGTGAGATGTATTATTATTATTATTATTATTATTATTATTATTATTATTATTATTATTATTATTATTATAAGTGTCGAATGCCATTATTAATGGCTGCACAGATTCATGGTAAGCAGGACCATTAAAAAAAAAAATAATAATAATAATGAAGATCGGATAGGAAAAATCGGTATCGGGACATCCCTATTGCTGATTAATTCTACAATCGATTAGTCATCGATTAATCGACGAGTCATTTCAGCCCTAGTATGCACTACCGCAAACCAAGGGAACTTGGCACCGTTTTAATTGAACAGATTCATTGCCTACACTCAAAGCAATAAGCATCACTCACTACATCACGCCAAATCAATCTGACAGAAGGCTGAGGTCAGTCAGAAGGTTCTGAACACGATTAGACAAAGCTCTCTCCCATGTCATTCCAAACCATTCTGCCATTTGGTACTGTAGCGATAGCACTTATCTCATCTACAAAAGTCCCATCGTAGTTGTGCTTGGTAAACTGATAATCAGAGTTGTGCAAGTTTACTTTCAACATGAACTTGTTCACAGAGATGGCAAGTAACAAAGTACAAATACTTAAGTACTGTACGTAACATTTTCAAGTATCTGTACTTTCAGTAGTATTTTTTTCTGTGATTACTTTTTGCTTGTACTGAGTACATTTTTAACAAAAAATATCTGTACTTCTACTCCTTACTTTTACCAAAACAGGCTCGTTACTTTTTCTCTCTTTTTTTGCGCACTGACAGGGAAGAATGAGATGTATAAAACGAGTCAGCAGGAGGCGCTGATGCACCGAATACAGTGCCAATTATTACGTTAACAAGTGGATTTCATTTAGTCCCAAGATATAAGCTAAATTAGTCTAGGTCATTTATTCAAAAAATAACATTGACAAACTAACATTGAAAAAACATACAATTTTATTTTTAGTACTTTGTACTTTATACTATCAAAAACACTTTTGAGTACATTTTAGAGCCTGTACTTTTTACTTTCAAAAATACTTTTTGAGTATATTTCTCAGCCTGTACTCTTTACTTTACTCAAGTAGATATTTGGATCAGTACTTTGTAGTCTTAAGTTGATTTTTTACTAATGCATTTTACTCTTACTCGAGTAGGAAATCTGGGTACTTTTGCCATCTCTGCTTGTTCATCAGTTCAGTCCTTGTAAGACTAATGTGTTCATTCATTGTTCATTTGTCATCATTTTGAACTATGAACAGATGGTTCCCCTAAATTAACTTTTTAGTTATTTTTTCGTTCCTTCTTTTACGTTGCCGTCAGCTATAATTTGTCAACGTTACTGATGGTAATCAAACAGAACAAAAGAGAATATTTAACTCTTTTAACATTGTGTTAGATCAGGGGCCGGGTTAGATTCTCAGCGGTGGATAGAAAAGGTGCAGTTTGGAATGTGTTTTTTGCTTTACTGCAGCGTTATCGTTCGGAAGGCTTTTGAAATCTGATTTGAGCTAATTCTGAACCAAAACGCAGCTCTGTTCAATAACCTCAAAAAAAGAGTGCATTCACAATTAAACGTCCATCAAGCATAATTGACCGTCTCGTTCATGTTTGACCAAAATATGAAGGGGTATTTTTGATTTTTTTTTTTAATTGTATTTCTTTTGACATATTTATATGAAACTTTTGATAGAAAATTTAACTATATTTTATAATGAATAGTGAATGGGTGGATGCGTATTTTACTGTCTTGAAGAATAAAGGAATACATGCAATAATAATGAATTATATTACATAAGCCTCAAACGTGGTGTATAGTATTAATACTATTGCAAAGGCCCATATGATACAACACAGTTATCCGTAAGAGAAACTCATGTTGTCTCGCTCAAGAATTGTTCCAAGATCTTTATCTATCTATATTGATAGTATAATAGTCTGTGTCCCAAATAGCTCCCTATCCCCTCCTTCCTATATAGTACACTGACTTATAGTGCACCCAAAAGGAACGGCCGAGATTTCGGACACTAGAGTCAGCGGCATCAAAACCATTATAACATTATAAAATTCAACAAACATCAAAAGATCTTAGATTCATAACTATTTTCAGTGGTCAGTCACGATTGACTCCTGGTCATTTTTAATGCGTCTCTCAGTACATTGTGAGTTATATTGCTTGGTCTAGGGTACATCGATGCTCACTACTTTTCGTGGTGCATTGTGCACCAATATTGGGTTCATGGAGCATTCGGACCAGGGCTTTGAACCGGTTTAAGGGAACGAAAACGAAAACCGGGAACTTTTTGTATTTTCCAGGGGACAGAAACGAAATCGGAAACTTTATTTTTTCATGTTCCGGAACAGGAACACATCTTAAAATAATGGTAACCGGTTAATACCAAATTTATTTCGTTCCTCAAAGGAGTGCACTTGGGGATAACTTCAGAAAAAAACAAGAGTAATTATAAAATCTATGATGCAGCAGTGAGGTAGGAATCGTTGCAGGACTCTCTGGAGCGTGTTGTTGTGGGTTCACCCCGACACGCAACAAGACCTCGGCTGTAGAGCGCTACCAGCGGGCCTCTGTAGCGAGTGGCACAAATATTACATAGCATTAAACAGCTGACTGGAACGAAATTAACCGTTCCGGGAACAATATTTTTTTGTTCTAACCTTCAGGAACGTCAAATTATTGGTGGAACGCATAACCGGAAACGTTATAATTCTGTTTCTGTTCGGAATGAAGCACTTGGGGAAAAATATTGGTTCAAAGCCTTAAATCGGACACCCCTCCAAATTGGCGTGCGCCCCATATAGTGCACTATATCGGGAAAAGCGACTACGAATACGGACATGTATTCTAACGTCAAGCTCTTTTTGTGTTTCAGCAACAGCGTCAAAGTTCAATCGTTCAAGTTAATTGTTTGAACTTACTTCTTACTTCTTCAACCCATACCTCTATAACCATCTGTAGGCCTGAAGGTGAACACTGTCCCCCCACATGCTCCCCCACCCCCCCACGCCTCTCACAGGAACAAAAAGTAGGGCGGTGGAAATTAGGCAACGCGGTGCATAGGGGACTCCATGGCTGCTGGGTGTCCTGGGCAGATGAGTAAGGCGTTACCCACCATCACTTATCTTTTCCTCACCGAGCCCACAAAACGCCCACCCGTTGAGGTAGGTTTACGATTTAGGACTCCTTGTGAATCAACGATACTGTGCAAAAATGATATCGTATAGCAAGGTTACACTGCTAATGTTTCAATGTTGCTGTGCAGGTTATAGACGAGTTTACCTGCAAAATACAGGGGGCTGGCATTTTGTCCCGCCGCGATGAAACACACTTCCGGTGTCTGTATGAGTTCCATTTAATCTCGTCGTAGTGGACCGCGGTGGCTCACAAAAAACACACGAAACGCACACCAGTTCAAAATCCGACCACTAGATGTCGGTCTGTGACCAGTTACACATCATCTATTAAATCTTACAAACAGGTCATTCATCTGAACCATAGACTGTTTATAAAATAGACGCAGCGTGCGTGACGTCATCCTATTGCTTTCATCCAGGCCGGGTTGAAGCGTCCGACCGTGCGGTACCATTGCTGAAAGTACCCGTATATCCAGAGACAATGACAGAGTCAGAATAAATGGGATCCCATGGGAGCTGAAATAAAAATATTAACGCCAAATCTGATGCATTTGTGAATTTATGACCCCCCTCACACAATGAACCGTTAATTATCCTGACAATATACATTAAAACATCAATTAGAAACAATCTT
>OMKY01254538.1:0-10694 GCA_900302395.1 Bregmaceros cantori
CATATATAACAAGTTAGTTTGGGTGAAAAACCTATGTTATAAGTTGGTATGGAAGAGTAGGCTTACATTTAACATTTCTATGAAAAATGGCAATATGTGGAGATGGCGAAAAAGTTGATATTGCAAACTTTTCGTAATTATTAAAATTTCATAATTGTAATAATTAACGCTAATAATTGTTAGTTGCAGCCCTGTTGTCATATACAACTTCATTTATTTGCATTTTGTCTTGTTCCCTTGTGATGATACAGCGGAAGAGCTCCGGCGACTACGCCGCCAAATGAAAGAACTGAGCAAGGAGTGTGCTCGTTATATCGAGCTCCTCAAGGCGCATGACATAAACTTCATGGAGGACCCGACCATCCACTGGAAAGGAAAGCACCGCTGTGCAAAGGTGGCCAAGGTGATGCCCACGCACCAGGCACCTAAAGGAATCATAGTCTACGCCAATGGCACCAGAGCATCTCCAATCGGTGAGGAACCTGCTCTGGACAAGCAACTTGCCAAGACCAACGTATGCATCAATGGGATCCTCCATATGAATGCTGTGTCCACCCCATCGATGATCCCCGCAGCAGCTGGACAACCTGTAGAAACCACACCTTCACTGAGAGTGATGGAAACGCCCCCCTCGCTGCCGCCCTCAGTGTCCTACATCACACTGCAGATTCCAGCCACTGCTGTGGAACAGCAAACTCAATCAGCAGTTCCCTCCCAGCAGAACATAGCCATTGCCACACCTCCCGCGTCCTTGCCAGTTGCTGTCACTCAGACCATTTCACAATCTTCATCATCCTTGATAGAAGTTGCAGCAGCCACGGTAGATAATGTGGCTATGTTTGTCTCTGAAAGCATAAGACCAATTGGATGCACGCCTATCAGCAGCACGGCTCTGCTGGGGGCTGGAACCTCCTGCAGCACACAGACAACGTGGACAACGCTTCATGTGACAGGAAGCACAGTCCATCCTGTCTCCCAGAATACAGTGGAATCGACAGACTCCATTGGTTCTCGTCGCACAGTGAAGAAACCAGCCCCTCGGCGTAAAAAAATACAAATACGTTCTCAGATAGCTTTGAAGCAGGGGCACGTCCAAGCACAGCCACCACCCGGACTTCCACAGCTACATCCACCACATGTAACTCAAACATTACCCCAATCTGTATTACCCACTCAGCCACAGTGTTCTGTGGTTCCCCAACCAGCTGTCGTGGCACACCCAACTCGGATACCACAACCTCAGTCATCCGTGATTCCACAGCTTCCGTTGATCCCTCAACCTACACCCCAGCCACTACCGCCGCCCTCGCTGGCTCACCAGCCTCCAGCTACAGTGCTCCCCAGTGTGGTCATTTTACAACCAGGGAATACCTGTTCACCCCAGGCGACTGGAAGAGAGGAACTGTCCAATCAGATGCCTTGCCAGCATATCGTCATTTTCCAATCACCAAATCAAACAACACCCACCCCACAGTCCTCTCAAGTGGGCATTGTGCCCAATGCACTTCCTGCGGCATTGCCTGCCCTCTCATCCCAAATTGCAACAACTAACTGCATGACCACAAACCCAATCTTGCATACGGTTGGCGGGAAACAGCTGGTGCACATCTTGCCCCGGCCCATTCCGCCTCCGGTGTCGTCCGCGCCACAGACCATTACTGTGAATGGTCAGGTGTTTGCCTTGCACTCCATGAGCACAGGGGACAAGTCAGGTACACAGGGCAGCAAGAGCACCACCCTTCAGCTGGTTCAGCCCACTACTGTCGAAGAGCCCACAAATAATGTGGCCCTCAACAGTCTAGGTGCTTTGAGTAGTCTCAACAACATAATTTCACAAGGTCTCCCCATCACTCTCACTAGTCAGGCAAACCTTCATGTATCTCCTCCCTCTACAAGTTTGCAGCAGAAACAGACCACTACTGGGGTTGCTCCTGTTCAAGACACTGTACTGAACAGCACCACCCCCAGACAACCTCAAGCCGCAGGATCAAATTCATTCTCGCAAGGGCCATCACCAACAATTGGCACTTTAGCAAGCAAGGTTGCCATTACTAAAAAAGGGCCAACCAGGAGGCTAAAGCTCCCCAAGAAAAAAGTCCGCAAACTGACACAGTCTATTGTTGCTGTGCCTGGTACTGCAGTCGTTGGTGAGGCAGTCAAGGCAGCAGACTCGGGTGGTGTCAATCATGTTTCTGTCAATGAACAGGGTTGTAATTCTGAGGGCACAATACCTAACACAGTATCTAATCAAGACATTGCTGTTCTCAAAAACGGAGTAGATGTCTCTGACAATACATCAGTAGCCTTCACCGTACCCAATTCCTCCGGTCACACTGCAACATCTGTCAGTCTTGGACCTTTACAAAGTACGTTGGTTAGTTACGCCTCTAGTCCATTGTCTCATGGCACCTCTACTATAACCACATCTATCATTTCAAATTGCAGCACTGCAGGAGTTAATACAGTCACAATAACCAGTCCAGCAGTCACGACACACGGCTCTTCATGCACGTTAGTGGACTCAACCGTAACCACAGTGGGGTCAACATTCACCACAGCAATGGAAGACAGCACCACAGTCAGTAATGCAGTCACATCTGCATCAGCAATCACCACAGTGGTGCCAGCACTCACCACTGTGATTCCAACAGCTACCTCGCTTGTGCCCCTCGCCACCTCAAGCATAAAGGGCAAGCTGATGTCCGTGAGTGATGTTTGCACCTCTGCATCTAAAGTAACAGAATTGCATTCCCATCCTCTTGGCCACAGCAGTGTATCTGATGCAAAGCAATCAAAGCCAGTCAGTCCAGGCTCAAGCTTGAGCAAATGGTCACTCTCTGAAGGTTTTACCACTGTGTCTACCGTCTCAACAATGACCTGCAGCACGGGGCTGATGTCAGAAGGTGTGCCATCAACCCAAGGTGAAAGCTTGCTGGCTGTTCCAACTGCCCCAGCTGTTGTGCACAACAAAGACTCCCATATTTATTCCAAACCAGAGCCACAAGTCCCAGCTTCCTCTTCAGCTGTGATTTCCACTGCCGCTTCGTCGCCAACAGTACCGGCTGCCCTGCAGGCTATGTCTGATACAGATATCAAGAAAGGACTAACTGTAAGCAGAGGTTTAACCCAGCAAACTGAATTAGTCACGACCTGGTCACTCACTGGCGCCAAACACTCGCGTGGTGCTGTCAGGGAGCGTGAATCTCAGAAACCGAGAAACTTGTCTACGGCGGAGAAACAGTGCATGGGTGAATCGTCCACCCTCGGCAATTCCTCTCGAAAAGACTATCTGCTGTCTCAGCCTGTGTACACCAACCTCGATCACCAAGACTCGATGGACAACATGGCAACAAGCCGCCAATCAGACTCTCCGATGTCCACCGGAGGAGGAAGTGGAAGGGGCTTCTCAGTAGCATCCATGCTACCACAGAGCCATGCTGGCAATGCCCCATCTGGTTCCTTTGGCACATTCACATTAACATCGGAGCAGGCCGAAATTGTGGCCTTAGCGATGCTAGAACAGGAAAACAATGGAAGGAATGTTGCTGCCTGCCACACAGATCACAGCACTCCCACCATTTCAAGTACAACAGCTTGGGAGCCCCCAAAAATCTTGGTGTCTTCTTCCAATCACGAGAGGAGCTCAAGTTCAATATCTACTGCAGGGACACAGCAGGTAAAATCTAAGCCAATAGATCCTCCATTGGGTAAACTAAACCAAACAACTTCAGGAAGGGTTCAACCAGGAGATGATTCTATCTCTGCCCATTCAGGAAGCAGACATCCGCCAGGTGTGTCTTATTCCCAAGCACAATCACACCCACAGGTTCAGTCCCAGTGTGGAACCAGTTTGAGCGTCAACAATCTCATTAGACCTAATTCCGGGCAACACATCTATCCAGCTTCTCCTAATGTCTCTAGCCAGCAGACCTCCGGACCCTCGTCTGCCCATCAACCTCTCTCGTCCAGCAGTTCCCTACCACCATGCTCAGCTACTGGCCAGCTTGGTGACTACAACCCCCTGAAGAATGTCCTTGTTAGAAACCAGGCTAGCACAGGTGAGCGTCACATCAAGCATGCTTCAAAGCGACTAGCTGCAGAAGAGGATTTGCTGTCCAACAGTAAGCGACTGAAGCCATGTCCACAGTCGACGCCTGGCGTGGCCCGCACTGATGCAAAAACCTTGGACCACAGCCAGATGATGGCAGGGCACATCCCGACAATCCCCTCGGCTATCATGAGCAGGATCAACCTTGACAGTGGCAGCTCACTTTTCACATCAAATTCCTTCATGAACGTCTTGCATTCTGTTGATGGCCATTGTCCACCACAGGGCCATCCAGAACCTGCACTGTCGACTATTCCTCACCTGGCGCAAGGACATCCGCAGCACGTATCTCAGTCGGGCCATCACCTGGGAGGAAATCCCTACATGAAGCAACAGCCACAGCAGCAACACGAGCAACAAAGGCACCAGCTTTATCAGCTCCAGCACCACCTGACTCAGCAGGACAATGCACAGCTCCACCAGCGGGCATTACAGCAACAGGAACATCAGCATGCACAGCAGAAGAAGAGGGGGCCATCGGTGAGGGCCACCAATCTCAGCGCCTCTCCGGCCAGCCTGCAGCCAAAGCAGCATCACATGGAGAAGCCGGCAGTGCAGCAACATCAGCAGCACAGCCATCCACATTCCCACACACAGCATGGGCAGCAGCAGCAGCAAGGCCACCAACAGGCACAACATGCACAGCAGAGTCATCAGCCACCACAGCAGCGTCAACTGCAGCAGCCAAGCTCCCATTCCAGGCATCAACAGCAGCATATGCAGCAACACTTGCAGCAGCAACAGCAACACTTTGGGACACGGCACCAAGACAAGAGCTGTGACAGTCAGACTGGTGGTCCACGGGGACACCACAGTGGTGGGCACCTGGCCCCACAGGAGCACCTCAAGGTGGTTATTTTTCTCCATCCACTGCTCAGAAAACAATTATACCATTAATTTAAAAGCACAGAATGCAGTTGACACCCGGTTGTTCTGATAATGTTCTGGTAGTTTATTGCAAAACCAAGGTTGTACATCTTATATCTACCTGTGCGGGGCTGCGCCACGGAAGCAGGTTATGCTTTTGGGCGCATTGGTTTGTCTGTCACCAACTGAAAAGGTTGTTGGAAATGATACACGGAACAGGTGATTAATTTGCACCAAAAATACATTTTTGGTGCATTTATGTAGCCTATAAGTAACATCAACATACTTAATCACCAACTTACTGATAGATTGCTGGCGCTTGCCGTGGTCACGTGACCAGACTTCCGGGTCACAGTGGCTGCTGGGTAATGTATTTGGCTTGTGCTAAGCATGTTCACACATACTGCTAGCACTGAAAGTACTATATTTTGTACCACTATGGCACATATTTGCAATCTCTGAGTGCATCTCGTTTTAAATGTAATTGTAAACATGCGATATTCATTTCACCAACAGATCGCCCAACAAAAGCATAGTTGGTTTAGGCCTGTACAATATAGTATTGTTGTTAAATGATCGATCAATAGATATAATATGTTCAAGAGACAAAATTGAAAGTTCACAAAATAGAAATGTATGCATTTATCTAACACGTGGCTATGGTCGTACATGTTTTATGGAGTGCACTCCAGATTTTAAAATCTCCATTGGCTCCCTGTGCGCATCAATTTTATTTTATTATTATTATTATTTTTAAGTTCTAGTTTTATTAGTTTTTAGTTTAAACTTTGAAGATTCATACTTAACTGATTTGCTTGTACCCTACCAGCCTCCGTGGGCCCTGAGACCGTCTGGAACCAGTTTATTGTTCTTAATAATACAAGTTAACTACAAAAAACACACAGAGAGGACACATTCAGTTACTATGGCCCTAGGTCAGCGCAGCCTGCTGGAGGAGGGCCTCAGGGCTGCAGAGTGTGCAGATGCTTTTAAGAGGGAGCTCGACACATTTGTTTGACCTAGCTTTTAACTAGGATGTTACTGTCATCTTGGCCATTAATTATTCTCAAACAATTGGTTTAACATGGCAATTGCTTTTAGTTTAATATGTCTATTTATTCTCAAGTGATGGTGCTATTTTAACCACTATTTGCTTTATGTTTTTATTTTATTTTATTTTTTTAGTGCTCTTATGTATTTATTTCTGAACTCTTGCTGGCTACTTATTTTACTTGTTTTCAATACTCCATTGTTTCCTCTTAAAGTAATGCCTCAGTTCAGTGCACCAGAAATCTGCTGTCTGTGTACGTATGACACATTATGGGTCATTGATGTTCTCTATTGTTCTTATAAAGGATTTTGTGTAGCTATGCATGAAAGGTGCTATGTAAATACAATATGTGTTTATATGGAACAAAAAAACAACTTTTTTCTCTCACCACAGAATGGCCAGGACCACAGTAACATGCAGCGGCTGATGTCCTCCAGGGGCCTGGATCAACAGCAGCAGCAGCAGCTTCTAAACCAGGGTAACAACTCGGTATCATCTCGCCAGGAGGGCCATCGTGTGTCTAGCTACTCGGCTGAGGCGCTCATCGGCAAAAGCTCAACTACTGCCGAGCAGCAACAACAGCGCATGGGGCTGCACCAGCAGGGTGGACGGGGCTCTGTGCAAGAGCAAACCGACTTGCGTTATCTGGATGGATCACGCGCTAAGGCCAGTGTTGTACAACAGCATGGAGGTCAGAGCAGAGTACCTAGTCACGAACATCCCAGTGTGCCTGAGTGCCCCCCATTTAAGTTGATGGTAAGTGGCACGGGTGGTAGTACGGCAGGAGGAGGACATCAGTTGGGTGGTTTTGAGGTGCAGGTATCACGCGGTGGGAGCGATATGGCTCCAAAAGTTGTGCCATCCGCTCAGAGGTTAGCTCACGGACAACAACAACAACAGCAGCAGCAGGGGGTTAACTTTAGGATGAGTGCAGCCTCCCTGGGTGACAGCCGGTCTCGTAGTGGCTATGCAGCACCCACTCCTCAAGGCGCTGCGATTGGCAGCCGTGAACTGGACAACTGTCACCCTCACCAGAGCTTCATGCCAAACCTACTTTCCCCGCACCAGCCCGAGCAGGGTAGCATTCGCCGCTCGGTGCATTGCTGCCCTCCGGTGGGTATCACAGAGTATGGATGCATTGCTGGAAGCAGTGGGGCCCCCTCCTCTGGTGACATGCAGATTAAGGTCTCAAGTCCCAGTGTGCAGCAGAGCCAAAAGACTCAGACAATGCGGCTTCCAGAGGGTGGCAAGGGGCACATCTCACAGACGAGCAGTAACATGCATGCTGGCAGTGTTCCCCACACTGCGTCGCAACACGCCACCGAGGCCGGTACCCGCTCTTCATCTTCCACCACTCGTACCGTCTCCCAGCGTGCACGCCACCCTGGCCACGATGCCCAACCCTCTAAACTCAGGCTCGGGGAGCGTCCACGCACTGGGGTCGTAAGAACTGCTGATCCGTTTGAACCTGACGGCCACCCGACTCTACCTCCTGCGAGCGGAGTGCTTTTAGGCAGGACTCCGCCAGGTTGCACCGACACACGTCGTGGTAGTATTGTCCGCTTCAATGAGGCGGACGGCAACCTAGTCAATGAGCAGCACCTCCCTCAAAACTTTGGTTTCCCCTTCATTGCCGACGGCGGTATGAACCCCCCGCCACCTCCTGCAGGTAACTCCACCTTTATGCCCTCTGCCAGCCAATCGGCAGGCTCCTCGCGCACACCGTCCCTGCTGCCCGTGGAGGCGCAAAATTCGCTTCCCTCATTCTACCCTTCTTATTCACCAGCAGCACATCCAAGCCTGCCTGGCGACATCCCGCTACAGTATTTCTCCAATCAGATGTTCACTGGCCCTGCACCGTCTGACAAGGGCACTGCACCACCGCCTCCCCCACCTCTCAATAACCGTTTTGGAACTATTCTGTCCCCACCGCGCCCCGTCGGATTCAGTCAGGCCGGTTTTCCGCTATTACCCGACATTCCGCCACCTATGCCCATGGGAAACTCTTCAGGCATCACACCCCACCTGTCTAACTTCAGCCTCACCTCGCTCTTCCCTGAGATTACGGCGGCTATGCCGGGCTCGAATGGCGGAGGAGGCGGTGGCGACGGCTCGTCCATGTCGCCGCTCTTGGCCCCACTCGCCAATGCATCGTCTGCCACAGACTCCGGGAAACAGAGCAACAGGCCGGCACACAACATCAGTCACATTCTGGGCCATGACGGCAGCTCAGCAGTATGACATTTTAGTTTAAATAAATCTTCTTAATATTTATAGGACGGAGATGACAAGTAAACCACAGATTGACGGTATACTCATCTCCCATGTATAAATCAATGTTTAGGAACAACTGACGTAATATGTATTAAAAGAAATACACCATGTAAATGTAATTTACTAACTTATATCAGGGTTTATTGTACAGAGTGAATTTTGCCAAGAACTATTTTGTAAATATTTAGGTTTCATATAGGAAAATGTATGTATTTGTAAATACAAAATTGGGTAATAAAGTTTATAAGCTGTGTCACACGCATTAATTGTGATTTGTGTGTGTCTGAGATTACGCCATAAACACTTCTCTTGGTTCAATCGATCAAGGGAGTTGGAATAAAGCACATGCGAGTCAATGGCGATGCTAACAAGAGGCCTATGAATGTTGCGTGCGGTGAATGGGTTACAATAGAGCTTTCATTAAAAGTCACAAAATGATGTCTTGAGTTGTTTTTAGCATATTGCTGAGTTCGTGAATAATTTACACATTGCATTCAGTTCCACGTTTGCAGGGTGAGAGAAACGTTCGTTTTTATGACATGCGAATGCAATATTACTACCTTTCCAAAAGGTGGCGGTGTTGTGGCGCCAGTTCTGCTTGGCTGGTCATGGTCTGGTTCGACTGGGTGCGCAGCTAGTCAGTTCTAGTTGTGAATATGAAGAATAAGGGTTCTTCATACGCTGGTAGGTTGTGCTAGTAAAGGACCCAAACGGCCAGTGCCAGTACTTTTATATTTGATACAAAACCATTTTTAAAAATGATATTTTCTGTAGTTATGTCAGGAGTTTTCAAAGTAAAGCTACTCTTGAAACAAAAACCGTTGATGAAAATAAGCGTGTTCTTGTTATAATTAAATAACAGATGGGATATCTAAAATATAACTAGCTATTTGTGGTAGTAATTCTATACTAACATCATGATGTTAGTATGTATACCACTGATACACAATATGCATTCTATTATCAAATAAAATAATTGTAAGAACACGGAACTACGGGTTTTTATATTTGGATGCCTGACAAAATATAATACCCCCAGCAAAGGCCCCAATATGCGAGTTACTACTTTATGCTTGGGTGTAGGCTGATTCGCAAAAACCGTATTTTTCAGGCAGAAAAAAATAAATGAATCGAGCATTTTCTGCGCAATGTTAAACCCAAGTTACACCAGTCATTTTAAGTTTTGTATGCATTGTGAAATATAACGACGTTGTCTGTCGAGATTAAAATTGTTAGAGTGGATTTATAAAACCGAAAATAAATTGTGTAGACGTATATACATGTAGTTTACAATTTTTAGGGTCACTTAGATTGTGTTTTAAGTCATACTCCGTGTATATATATATATAATTATGATGGCCTAATTCTAATGTACTTGTATCCATCGCTATTGTCTCATTGTATTGTGTAGAACCCACACACTAAGTATTTTCAGTTTTCATCATTTGATTTAACCTTCATTTGACTACAAGGCGTCTCGATTCCTGGCTCCATTCAATCTAAGAGGACAGAGTATAAAACATTCGTATGAAGCAGGTGCATGTATTGCTGGAACAAGAGTTTCTACGATTAATTCCTCTCGAACCATTACAATGCGGAGAATGATATGCATTAGCATTTAATACCAAGTGACAGGAAAAACAATTATTGTGACAAATACTGTGTTATACAGACACCCTCAGGTGTGCGGACGAATAAATATTTTCAAATATTGCTCACAATTTTTATTCATTGAGCACCTTTCATCCAGAGCCACTCAGTGCTTTACAAGAACAGAGCAAAGAACAGTACAAACTACAAAGTGACCCAAAGCCTCCTCACATACTTATCCTCTCTCTCTCTCTCTCTCTCTCTCTCTCTCTCTCTCTCTCTCTCTCTCTCTCTCACACACACACACACACACACACACACACACACACACACACACACACACACATGCAGCAGGCAGTGCTCCCAATACATGCAGATACATGAATAGAACTAGCTTGTAAATAGGTTATGCATAACGTAATTAGATAAATGAAACCAAGACAATAATTAGATAATTGAAATAAACAATAAAAAGAGTGAATGTATGTCCCTGACTAAAATGAATATATTAAGCTTCAGCAGACTGTTATTCTGAAAATAACAAAACATGATCAGACAGTAACATCCTAGTTAAAAGTTTGTGTGTGTGTGTGTGTGTTTTATTCAAGTGTGTGTGTGTGTGTG
Organism: Bregmaceros cantori; assembly: GCA_900302395.1. Lineage (NCBI taxonomy): Eukaryota > Metazoa > Chordata > Actinopteri > Gadiformes > Bregmacerotidae > Bregmaceros > Bregmaceros cantori. The sequence goes on from OMKY01254538.1 coordinate 10,515, forward strand.
TGTGTGTGTGTGTAAAAATAGAATCTGAACGCGTGACGCCGCGGCCCACTGGTACACCGATGGGGCGTGACGGTGACGGGCGGATGTCCGTTATCCGGGCCCGTGAGAACCGTTATAAATCCCCAGGAACACGTCGAATCGCGCTCGAAACGGGAACAGGGGGAAAACTAGACACTGGAC
>OMKY01254540.1:2500-17725 GCA_900302395.1 Bregmaceros cantori
TTCTACAACACAGGTATTACATCTCATTTATACCATAATATTTTCATGGTTTTCTTCATATTCATGTACTTTTTATCAATTATGCCCATTTAATGCATATTTTCGGAAATTATGAATGAATATCAAATTTGTGCGGATAAATGGGGGAAGCATCAACACAAAACTGCTAACAATAACGATTACATTCTTTGGCGATTATTAGATTAGTTGTTGATTAATTTTATAATCAATTAATCACCGATTAACCGACTCATTGTTGCACCCCTACTGGGAACAACAAATATTAAACACTGTTAAGCCTAGGGGTGTTCGATCTTGGAAAAAAAAGTCGATCACGATCATTGGAGTGCATATCACGATCTCACGATCTTATCACGATCTTGGAATTTTTCTTTTAACACACAAACATTTATATTGTAACATACATCAGATAGACAAACTTTCAATGTGTATCGCGATACTGCCGATCTAGTAGAAATAACAGATCGTGACTGCTTAGAATCGGGGGATGGTTCAAGATCGTCAGATCGAACACCCCTAGTTAAGCCTAAAATAAGGAAACAATTAATCCCTGCTGATTTAATCGATTATCAAATTCATTGGTGATTATTTTAATAGTCGATTGAAATATTGATGAGTTTTTTTTCCTCTCTATTTCTGTCTGTCAGCTTAAAGATGAGTCTGAGGAAACAGACCCCCAGTGACTTCCTGAAGCAGATCATAGGGAGACCGGTGGTCGTCAAACTCAACTCTGGAGTGGATTACAGAGGTGACTGGAGGTGGCTCAGTGGGTAGAGTGGATTACAGAGGTGGCTCAGTGGGTAGAGTGGATTACAGAGGTGTAATAATGAAGAATTAATACATTCTCTGATAGCCATGTCTTCCCAGAGAAAGGCTAACTTTCAATACCAGCTTAAACCATCTATCTAGTCGGCGGAGAACGGAGGACGCTACACAGGTTGAAGGTGCATCCAGAACGCACGTCCGTTCTGATTTATTCAGGAAGAAGCACATTGATATATAGAAAACATGAACTCAGCCTTTCAGCCAATCACAGAGTAGGAACATCATCACAGCACAGTGAACATCCAATTAGAACACAGCATGATTTGAAGGACCGTATCGTGAACCAATAGGATTGCATGTTTTAATGGGCGATCAAGGAAAGTAAGAGAGTTTCCAACCAATCATTGGGACTTCAAATTAGGTCGAGCTACAGAGGGAGAGAGAGAGCGGGAAGTTTTCGTTTTCGAAACCGAACTTGTAAGCGCGCACCTCCATCGTTGACGCAGGTGTCTGCGAGGTCCGCAAGCTTACAGCTGATAACACAGGACCACTCAATGTTCACCATTGTCAAACCTGTGGTCGGAGAGCTGAAGTGGCTATTAAAAAACGTCTAAATATATTTTTATGTATAACTATAATATTTCTGTCAAGGTAACTGGGTGTGGCTCAGTGGGTAGAGTGGATGAGGAAATAAATGAGAAGATGGTGCTTGCGTCGGAAAATTGTATTTTAAAAAGAATATTCATTTAAATGTCTACTAATTTAATCATTGATAATCTTCAAATTGATTCATGTTGTTGGTGGTTTTAACGTGATACTACCCCCTATTGTTCAAATGTAATATTAAGTGTAAATCTAAAATGGACCTTATTAATAAGATGTTCTCCAGGCGTGCTGGCCTGCTTGGACGGTTACATGAACATCGCCATCGAGCAGACCGAGGAGTATGTCAACGGTCAACTCAAGAACAAGTACGGAGACGCCTTCCTGCGAGGGAACAACGGTATGTGGACCAATGGGACGGCTGCGTTCATTGGCAAGTCTGTTGAAATGAGTAAGGTCCGCGTTGGCCGAGCGGTCATGGACACCGCACCTAACGCGACCCCATTCATGTTAGTGGCGCTGTGTCTACCGCAGCGTCCACAGTGTTATCCATGGTTATTTGACACATGGTAAATCGCCTAAAAGAGAGCCTGTTCCAGACCTGGGCATGAAAGGGTTAAGATGCTAACCATCATGTGTTTGTCTTCCCGCAGTTCTCTACATCAGCACACAGAAGAGGAAAGTTTAAAAGGAATGTTTTCATTTTGTGCTGATATTTATTTTAATTTGTGTTGTAACGAGTGTGCCTGACGCTGTTTTTTGTTTGGAATAGAAAAAGAAATGAATAAATTCTCAGTTCTTCTGGTCATACATTCATTTACTTGTGTAGAAACTAACATGTCATGATAAGAGATATTCGTCCCTTCGATATGACTGTAGACAAGTCTACGGATTGTGCCACCGTCATGAAACACACTTGTCCGTCACGAAACGAAATCCCTATCCCCTTCTCCCTCTGTAGTGCACTCAACAGCAACGGCTGAGATTGTGGACACTAGAGTCCGAGCCATCAATCAAATTCAACGATCATCACAAAAAGTCCAAAGTACTAACATTTAGAACTATTGGCTGTGGTTGGTCGCTGTGGACATCCGCATGTTTTTGTAGTTTAGGTCATCTTTAAAAACCCAATATATGGGTTATATTGCTCGGTCTAGGTGCATTGTGGATTGTAGTAGGGTACATGGAGAATTCGGACACCCTTACAAAATGGCGTGCGCCCATATAGTGCACTATATAGGGTAGTAGGGTACATGGAGAATTCGGACACCCTTACAAAATGGCATGCGCCCCATATAGTGCACTATATAGGATACATGGCGAATTCGGACACCTCTACAAAATGGCGTGCTCCCCATATAGTGCACTATATAGGATACATGGAGAATTCGGACACCTCTACAAAATGGCGTGCTCCCCATATAGTGCATCATATAGGGTAGTAGGGTACATGGAGAATTCGGACACCTCTACCAAATGGTGTGCGCCCCATATAGTGCATCATTTCGGACATGGCCAATATGTGCGTTGTTTCAGTCCCACAGTAAAATATGTTGACTACTGTCCACATCTTTCCACTGTGGCCTACATTGGTGACCCCTGCTGGCCAAGTCTATATTTAGACTCCTGGTGTGTTTAGAAAGTGACAACATGTCTGAAGGAGCTTTTAACACTTCCTGTTGGTCATTAGCCCCATCTACATGGGCCCTTTTTTTGGATCTGATTAAATTTGAGCGGATCAAATATAATCCACTTCACCGTAGACATGAACACTTCAACCGGATCCATGTTTATGCTGCGTTTACATCGTCACGCGAGGCTGATGCAAAATAAATGTATACACCAACTATTCATATTTGCTAGACGTTTTTTTTGGCAGATTTTCAAAACAAAACCCGCTGCCACCCGCCCAATATTATGCCGTTTTTGTTAGTGCTTCAACCTCCACCCGCCCAATTTGAATTAAAATGTGTTTTTTCAGTGTTTCATCCACTCCATCCAAGGTTCAGCTGCGTGAACCTGGGTTCAGTTACATCTTTTTACCCGGGCTTGCTAAACCAAATGTCTAGAGACGAGTTTACGTGCAAAACACTGGGGGGAGTCATTTTGTCCCACTTCTGCAGGTCACTTCCGGTGCCTATATGTATGTATATAAAGTCTGGTAGAAGGCCGCGGTACGTGGACAAACACATAAAACGCACACCATTTCAAAATCCAACCACTAGATGTCGGTCTGTGACCAGTTACGCATCACTCTCCTTGCTTCGTTAACCTTTTTGTATAAATATTGATGAAATACAGTCAAATTCCAACTTGAAGATACTCACCGAGTGGTCACATGTTCTTCTGGACCAATAGGGTGGCTGCTTCTACTAGTACTTCCAAAAGGAATGAGACAATGGAACGGGTTGAACTGATTATTAAATCATGCGTTTGTGGGTCACAGATCCGCACGATAACATTTGGTTGAGGAATAGCACACCGCAAGTTACCACCACAATTTTTAAGTAACCCTGTAGCTGTGTGCTCCCACCGAATAGACATGTTGAAAAATAGCCAAATACACGGCAGGTAAATGACACCGGACGTGACGTTCAGACACCAGAAATGCCCCCCCTGAACTCGTCTATTGGTACCAGAAATGAACAAAGTGCGACACCCTGCCTAGGAAGACCACCAGAATGAAACAGTTTCTTCCCCCGCGCTGTGTAGTTGTTGAACGTGAATCAAATACAAGTTACCGCCATCATTTGAAAATAACGAAGGTGTGTGCTGCCACCGAATCGACCTGTTGAAAAATAGTTGAAGACACAGCAAAATGAATGACGCTGGAAATGATGTTCAGCCTAGAACTTTAATGGGAACTGTTGTAAAAGTATGGCTGGAAAGAATCCAGATATAACTTAAACCTTTTCTCTCAACAGACAAGGGGAGTATGTAATATACAAGCACACACCAACGCTGATGTCAAGCAGTAAATCTCGGTTTATTTCACAGAAGTCATCTTGTTTTAAAACCTTCCATCAACAGAGAGAGGGCGAGACTCTCAACCAATCAGAATAGAGCAAAGGACTGTGGGTAATACATTTTGTCCAATCACATCAACTGTAGAAAATAGAGCAAGATTGGAGTGAGTGAGGGAGTCCTGATCTCGCGATGGGCAAGATCTCAGTCAGGCTGAAGACTACTGTCCATTGTTCGTTGGAAGGCCTTGTGGCACCAACAGGTGTTAAGATAAAGGCACACAGTGTTATTGTATAATGAAAGGGAGTTGAAAACAGCTCCTGCTGAGCCGGGCAAAGTTAGATAGCTGCTGTGGGAATGTCTAGATAAGCAGCCTCTACGGGAAATGAGAGAAAGGCCTTTGACTCGTGTAAATATATTTACTGTATAACAAATCATTATCAACAGGAACTACCCACCGAATTGTAGTAGTGTGTCCTGTTCATCCACTCTGGGATTTGGACCTGGTACCGTTTCAGCTGCTCGGGCAACGAGGAGCAGACACGACTTTGTCTCTGCACAGGTTGGTTATTAGCAGACTGTGACCGTGGGTTAATTTGGAACACGTCGTTAGACTGAGGTCAGTGTTTAAGTCATACAGGACAGAGTGGTTAAAAGCTCTAATGAATATTCAATGGGTTTGTTTCCCCCTATGCCACCACTCCACTGGCCTGCACGACCCTGGTGGCGCCCTCTGCCGGACCGTTTTGGTATTGGAGGCCTGGAATATTTATGGGACAAATTTCACCGACATATTGACATTGTGCGGACTGCAAATAACAGCCATATTATCCACATGCTGGACACCAGAGTGAAGAATGCCATTGTGACTCAATAATGTAACATCATCTACCTTCCTGTCCTACAAGACTGGTGTAGCGGTTCGCATTTCTAGGGGAAATTCTATGCACACTTGACACTCTGTGTCATCCAGTTCCATAACTGCATTGTGATGTCAGAGACACACCCACAGCACTGTCTGCCAAGACACAGCATTGTGATGTCAGAGACACACCCACAGCACTGTCTGCCAAGACACAGGGTGTTCCATTGTCCATTCTCATTCTGTTTTGACTCTTGAAGAATAAAGAGTTTTTATGATAGAGGCTGTGTCCTTCCTTTACACACATACCTCTACAGCCTATCATACTTAGTTTCATGTTGTCTGGGGCAACCACGTTGCTTCTTTTGGTTTTTATGATAGAGGCTGTGTCCTTCCTTTACACACATACCTCTACAGCCTATCATACTTAGTTTCATGTTGTCTGGGGCAACCACGTTGCTTCTTTTGGTTTTTATGATAGAGGCTGTGTCCTTCCTTTACACACATACCTCTACAGCCTATCATACTTAGTTTCATGTTGTCTGGGGCAACCACGTTGCTTCTTTTGGAGTTGCTTTCTTAAGTGGAGTTGTTGACACTGGTGGCCGCAAACCCTACAAATGTGTGTGCTTGCTTTACCCCAATACCTAAATAACTATGAATATACAATAAATGATAATGAAATTTATATACATATTAATTACATTTAGAACAATTATAGAGAAGCAAATAGCATTACGTTGTTATTATTATTTATCTTGCATACAGGGACACAAGTCGACATTTGATATGCTTGATTGATATTTGTTATTGTGATTGCATAATACATACATGCAGCAATGCTTCATTTGCCTTACCAAAAGAGTTATATAGGCACACACCATATTTTTTTTCACAATTGTCCGTGCGTTTATGTGTGTGCGTGTGTGTATGTGCACAAATGAATACATAATTGCGCAAACGTTTACATGTGGTTAGTAATAATAATTATGTTGCTGTTATTTCATTAGTAGTGAATAATAATTATTAGTTATTAATAATTACCGTATTATTATACGGTAGTAGTATTATTATACAGTAGTAGTATCCGTTGTTACGTCATTTCAAAGATTTCAGGTGCGCTGTTACAGCGTTATTACGGTGCGCCCTGGTATTACGGTTAGCCCATAGGGTTAGCCATATACGGTGTATGGATTTGCATGACCTGTCGTGGAGCGAACGAGTATATGCTCATCAGATTCGACCTCGAATTCCCAGCATTTCCCGTTTTAGGTAGTTTTGGGCATCATAAATGAAAAGCATTTAGACCAACTGCCGCGCACCTTTGCCTGCGGTTGGACTGCGTGGCTACAAATCTCCAAGAGCTAGGGATGTAGGGCGCAGAGTGGTCAGGTGGATAAAATGGCAGCAGAATCGCCTCTATCTGGAGTTAACGTGGTGCTTGTCATGGCCTACGGTAGCTTGGTGAGTGGAATTTTACTCTCACGATTCACAATTCATGGTACAGTGTATGTGTAATGTTACTGTGCGTGAGCGGCATGCGCGCCCTGTCTCGTTTCCGTGACCGTACATGTTTCTATGACACCGTCTCTACCACAGCCCTTCGTGTAAACGCTTGGATTATGATCAGCATCACTATAATGCGCTCTTCTGGGATAACGGCGCAATCAGTCTCGGAGACAATTCAGCCAGCAATGTTAACGAAGAGACACATGGAACACATGGGAAATATAATATAAGGCGTTATGGATAATCGCTCTGTGACATGGGAAAAAATGGACGGTGTAATTGAGTAATGTTTCTGCAAGAGTATCCACTGCAACGTGCCCTCTAAGTGATTATATATTATTATATACACACTTGTACGCTTCTATACAACATGTACGCTTCTTTGCAGCAAACCGTACTACTTCCATTGTGCTAGTCAGCTGAAATGGGTTTCACTTGAGAGGTAAGTAAAAAAGTAAGCCTTGTCACGGATATTTATTTATTTATATTTATTTATTCATATTTATTTAATCCAGTGTGTTTATTAATATATTGGTAACTACTTTTATTTTGAAATTGTACTTGATTATTTATTCACGTATTCTTTCTTCTGTATATTATGAGTTGTTATTATTTGTTTCTGTGTGTGTGTCTGCATCTAGGTCTTTGTCTTACTCTTCATCTTCGTCAAAAGGCAAATCATGCGCTTTGCCATGCGTTCTCGCCGGGGACCTCATGTCCCCATTGGACATAACGCACCCAAGGTATGCTGTGACATCCAACATTGTTACTTCCTCATTCACCACAAGTGGGGCAAATTTGTAACCACCATCAGCACCTATTGGGGTTAAAGTCAAAGACCTGCAAAGAAGCCTCTCCCATGATGTTAGATATGTTGATTGGAGTGAAGATATGGACAAGGAAAGCTTTTTATGCAGTCCACATTATTTAATTATTCACAGTACTATATGAGCCCGAGGAGACTTCTGTTTCTTTGCATATACAGATATATGCACTCACCGGCCACTTTATTAGGTACAAAGTAGATGCTACTAAAGAGCTAGTACAAGTACTAGCTCAGAACTGCTTTCATCCACTGTGGCAGCTAGTACAAGTACTAGCTCAGAACTGCTTTCATCCACTGTGGCATCGATTCAACAAATTACTCGAAACATTTCTCAGTCACTTTGGTCCACATTGACTTAATGGCATCACACAATTGATGTGGCCAGGGAAACTTCCAAGTTCGGAGTTGGGACAGATATCCCATTCATCCCAACACGTCATCCGAAAGATCAGGATTTACAAACCTTGTATTGTTTTACAATGATGTACGCTCACATTTGTTGTAAATATTACCAACCTACTGAAAACAATAGTAATAGATGATGGTAACTAGCATTGACGATGTGTTATAATTATCCATAATCATGTATATGGACATGCCAAGAATTGAAATGTTGAGTGTGTCTAGAAAAACACATATACAATGCAGCCAAAATTTGTACTTTACTTACATCAGTAGCCACAACGTCTGTATGTTATGAAAATTGATCAATGGGACAAACTTACCAATGTGGTCTTCGAGTGGATTTACTCTTCTTTATCTTTAGCCTTTTCTTTATTTTGGTGGTGTTGACAAAAGAATGCACTCGTTGAAAACCCACCTCCCCACTGTGCATCAATGAACACTTGAATGAAGAAATATCCCCGCCCCATTGTGAGCCCGCATTGGTGGAAGAGGGAGTGGGAGGCTTCTATGACGTCACAAAGTGGACACATAGTAGTCTTCGAAAACCTTTTGATGGGATTTGGATGCAAATTTAATCCAGTGAAATCATCTCACAACTTGGATTTTTAAAAAATGTTTAAAAGAAAGAAACATGTTTTTATTCATCGGCCAGCCACAAAGGCATTATACTTTTGTTTGTGTACAAGGAAAAGGAATTTGCCATGTTATGAAACAGTGCATTAGTTATATATTACAGATCTCCTCTGGCCATATGACAACAATCGGGTTTGCTCATGAACATGTGCACACCTGATGGGGCCAGCTGCTTAAACTTAACGGTGCGACGCAGAAGACTGTGACAGCGGCAGAAGAACAATGGTGCGATGTCAGAAAAACACCTGACCACCTTTGGAGAAGATTCAGGCACTATTGGGGGAGACGGGGCACAACTCATTGTTTTTTCTACTACATCTCTGACACACATGCACACTGTACACGTTATTAACTCTCGTTTGCCCAATGACACGGCGCTGCATCGTACTAACACTGTTTTAAGCAATCATTTTCATAGTTTTTTTGTCTTCCCCACTTGAATGTAGACCGAACTAGGATGATTTTCATAAAAGTTCAAAACTTTAAAATCTACAGCGGATTTCATTAAATTCACATGGGAGAAATTGGGACTTTTTTTTCATGTATTTTTTTTTAATTCTGATGTTTAATTCTAAAACTTCACTACAAAGGCCAAGCATTTTTCTGTGAGGTTTTTGGGTGATAGCTATGCTAGTTTGAAAAAAAGGAGCCAAAATGTGTATAGCTATGATTTTATTTCATAGGCTTTATCCATGGTTATTTGACACATGGTAACTCACCTAAAAAAGAGCCTGTTCCAGGCCTGGGAAATAGAGGGTTAATCCACTGAGTCTTGGCTGCCGATTTTTTTTCAGCGATTTACGCAAGCAATGGCTATATGGGACGAGGGTGTAGGAAGTGGCACATGCTCAATGCCTGCTAACGTCACAAGCCGGGATGTCACGATTACAGATTTCGGTGGTACAATTATTTCCTACAAAATAATCACAATTTAAGATTATTGACAAATATTTTACTTGTAGAATGTGCCAATATTTACAACAAAGTAATCATGATTTACTGTAATCTGAGTAACAGTATTTAAACTGAAATGTGAGAAGTGCCTCAACTCATCTTCTCTGGATATGGCACATGCTCACGTGTTGATTTTAACTAATTCACAAAGTCAGCGAAGAATGAACTAACTTCTCAACTTCTTGTAGCTCTACCTGGTGGCAAATGTTCATCATAAATAATGTATGACCATATAAAGTGCTGCTCAAAGAGGGCGTATAGTTGAATTGTATTCATTTTAATTGAGAAAAGCCTGATTCTTGGTACCTGTGTGCTGTGGTACATCGCTCTAGCATCCATTTACGCCATTCATAAGACATAATGAGGAAAGTAAATAGAAAAAAAACAATTGGATCTAATAAGCGGCACAATTGGCAGAACTTGAGGGCGGGCCAAGTCATTTTTTTATAGACGAGTTTACGTGCTAAAAACAGGGGGCTGTGACATTTTGTCCTGCCATTTGTAAACACACTTCTGATGTCTGTATAGCTGCCTGTGTAAAGTCTTTGCAGTGAACAGAAGTGGTGGTCACACAGTCTTCACTCACCGTTATGGTTGCATGTTCTTCTGGACCAATGGGATGACTGCATTCACTCATAAGTTCAACGCAAATGAGTAAACAGGTTGTACAGTATTAAATCGTTGGTTTGTGGACCGCAGAATAACTAGTGGGGTATAATTTATCCATTAGTTACACTAACTGATTACTTTGTTAGCAACTTTGTAATCTAACAAGTTAATCCTCCTTGACCAGCAATCCCGTCCTAGTTAGAATTTTTCCGAAAGAGATCTGTTACCCGTTTGTCATTATATAGGCTATATTGCCCATTTTCAAGACACCAGTGCATACAATATTTCATGGAATCGAAACCAAACCAAGCAAGCATGTGTGTGGGCCCGTGTCTTGTGCTGCACTGCTGCTGCCGTCACGCTGGCAACACCACTCACACGTAGACAGTCACTTTCGCTGCATTCATTTATTCCCCAGTAACAATACACCTGAAGGGATTACCGTTAAAAGTAACGATACCCAACTGTGGGAATAGCACATCGGGAGATACCACCATTCTTTTCAAATAACACAGTGTGTGTGTCCTCCCACTAAATAGACAAACGGACAAAAAATGTCCTAGACACAGTGAAATTAATGTCACAGAAATTTTACAGGAACTACCCGCCGAACTCGTCTAATGCTCTTGATGAGAATTTAAACACCCTCACCTCTTCTGATCCCAAGGGCCTGAGAGAGACCATCGACACCAGACTGACCGGGGTGGGGGAGATCTGTTTTGAGCCTCGTCTGCTGTCCGAGGACGACGATCGCCTGACACGCCTGTCACATATGAGTGAGTTAAAATCTAGAGGTGCACCGATCCGATCCTCAGATCGGTGATTGGGGGCCGATCGGGACTCAGGATTTTGTCCCAATCATGATCCGCCGATCAAGAGCGGTAAATGAGTCGGGGAGCATGCCAAATTACTTTTGAAATTGACAATTGTGCCAAATACGGTACTACCAATTTTTGCAGGATCAGAACTCTGTATAGGGAGTCAGGATCCTGACTCAGAATCGGGACTCGGTACCGGAGATCGGGATCGGCCGATCCTTAAAACCAACGGATCGGGATTGGATCAGGAGCAAAAAAACGTGATCGGTGCACCCCTATTAAAATCCTCTACTCACCTGCGTGGCTCAGGTTTCAAGCACCCTGTGACGTTGGGCCAGTGGAAAGGCAACAGAAATTAGTAGAGTTGATTAGAGTCAAGCCGAGGCAAGTAGGGCTGTAACTGCGTAGCGGAAACATCCTTTATGTCTGAGCCCATATATGACTACTGTAAGGTAGTGCATTTTAAAGTACTATTTCCAACCCATTAGCACTGCAGTTATGTTGTTTCACGCAATCTACCAAGAATTCCATTGATTAATACATACATTTTAGCTAAGCTAAACATTGTTTATTATTAAATCAAGTTCATAAATATTATACAATGCATAGCTGTCTATATAAGCAACATTGTTACATTGTGCATAACGTGTACATAATCAAAATATAATGAATAAATATTGTGAACACACATTTACTCTTTGACCGCTAAGGTTTTCCACAGATGTCACAAAAAACAATGATGATTGCCAAACACTCCATTTGTAAAAATGTGTAAACACAATGTTTCTTTCTTAATGAATAACATCTTATGTTGTAATCTAACACCTACTGAATATAACATGGACTTTCTAACAAAAGCAAAAATGTATCCTGCATGAAAATGGTTTGCCACTGAAAGGTTTGTTGAAATGTAAGGCATATGCATGGCGTAAATATTTTAACTTTCAATACATTTACTGATATAGTTATAAAACACAGCCATCGAAGCAATCATAAAAAATAGGTGTAGTAGTGATAGTATCCTTATCAGATATTGAAACAAATAGTCGAGACATTTGTATTTCACTATTTTTGTGTATTCGAGTAATCGTCATTCATCATTATTGTTTCAGTTCTGATGTTACAACTTCAGTGGGTAGTAGAATAATTCCTAAAGTTGGTAAACCAGCTTGATTATGGTTATGTATCCTTAACACACAATGAACAGACACCAATGTCCAATCCACAGGGAAGCAAACTCATTCAGTCATGTAAAAGTGTGCTCTATTCCCCCTCAGGTTGCTACAACTATCTCTATAGGATGAAGGCCCTTGATGCCATTCGCAACTCAGGTGAGTTTTGTGTCACCCTGCTAAGCCTAGGCAGGCAAAGAATGAGCTCACAACAATGCAATCTGAATTTACACATGTATGTGCAATGGTGTTCTTCACATTGCCTTGATGGACCACCATTGGCATTCAGTTTGTATGACCCTGCAAAACTTTGGAGTTGGACACTTTAGAAGTTTGCCGATTGAGATACATCCCATTCTTTACCTCTCACCATGGACTTCAAGGACTGATTTCCCAACCATCCCCCCCATGCCTCTCTAATGTCCCCATTCACAGGTGTCCCGTTGGAAGATGTGGGTCCCTTAACAGGACGAAGCTTCCGTAGCTGGCTGCTGGGGCTACGTAGTAGCCATGCTCTCCTCAAGAGTTCCCACAGCAGCCTGATAGACCGACTGCTAGAGGGATACGAGCATGCCCGCCATGGCACTGGGGTAGGCAGTTTTTAAGAGTCCAAATTAGCTATTGTTCATGCTTCTGTATTGTGAAACCATGGTGTTCTGACTTTTAACTCAGTGGTTGTCATTTATGAGTCTCAAATATGAAGATGGGATAAGTATAATATTTGATACATGGGGCGATATGTCAAGATTTAGCATGGGTTGTAGAGTATCTTGTTAACGTTATACTTTGTTGTGTTGCACTCCACTCCAAGAATTTAAATATTGAATTATACGCACACACATACACAGTGCATTCCTATTATAAACCACCAACAGAGGTCCAGATGTCCAGGTCTTTGTTTACTAGTTTGGTGATCCATTGTACCACACCATTCCTTTACGGGTGTTATATGCTGTCCTCAGCATATTTATTTTTCCTCATATTGAGTTCATTCATGGTGGGCTGTGACTGGACATTATGTGGTTGATGTATTTATATTTGCATATCTAATTATTGTAATACCCACCAAGTAACTGTCCTTGCTACTTTATCTTGCAGGTATTTGGTGAAGCAGAGTATCTGAAATACCAGCGAGCTCTCAACGAACTGGCAGACGTGTAAGTTTGCTTTGTAAAAGCGGTAGATGGTGCACAAAGGGTTGTATATGTCCACAAGTCAAATACACTAAACAAAACCTACTTATAATTTCACTTTTTTAAAATGAAAAGTTCCGGTACTTGCGTTTATATTCAGTTGACATGGACACACATTCTATTTTACACTTATTCATATTTATTTTGTTTCCAACAAATTATTATATAAATTGTGATTCAGATCATTCCAATAATTTTATCAGCAAAGGTGTGAACATAAATTAATTCCTTGCATTGTTAAAATATATGATAAATTATACTAATTTTATTCTGTGATAAGTGCAACAATTTCCAAACTCCTTTTAGTAACGAATTTACAGCAGAAATATACATTTTTTATATCTTTCCATTTTATACAGTTTCTGGTTTAACAAAGGGTGTTATTTTAACAAATGCAATTTGCAAAGGATTGTTTATAATAACCTTTAAGAAAATAACTTTAATCACGGCTCACAAAATGCCATCATCTGCTGAGGTCAAAAAGCTTGTCCGCTCTTGCAGTAGCAGTGTACTAGCAGTAGTAGCAGTGTAGTGGCTTAGTGGTTAGCTGATGCTCTGCCACATGGAAAACCTGGGTGTGCCTCATGCAGATTGACAAGTTTTTATTTTTATGATTAATCCCGTGTACTACTAGAGGCATGCTCGCGTACCACCAGACGACCGTTTGAGAACCAATGTTGTAAATGATATCATGCTAATGCCAATAGGAGAGTGTGTGATCGTTGAGCGATTACATATCAGTAAGTGTATTTCTTCACAGTGTTCTGTTACAAATGTTCATCCAAAGATAGTAACTATTGCTCACAGCACAATATTGGAGATCCAGTTATGGAGGTTAGTGAAATACACTGAGCAGTTTAGTAATAATTAATTTAGCAAATCAATGCTGTACATCAGGGGCCCATACCATCAAGTGGGATTAGTGCAAACCAGGGCTTCATTCAGGCTTTAGCATGTAGGAATTGAGTATCAACATCAGGGCTGGCAATATATCTCTATGGAAACATGTTTCCTGGGACTAGGGCTAATGGAGTGTATAGGTACAAAACTTTACGTAAAATATTTACTGCAACAGAAATAAATTCTAAATAAAGAACATCAACATGAGTTGGAATCAAACTCATGACTCACTGGCCAAAAATACAGGATTTCTGTGCATATTAGCAAACCACCACACCAGTCTCACTATTGGGTGTCATCTGATTTAACTACCAATATTTACTATACCAAGCACACCAAATTAATTATTTCGAAAATAGCCAAAGATAATTAAAATATTCATACAGCAATTTTGACGCAAGCACGTTTAATTGCTATCTTTTGAGAGAACTGAGTTTTTTGCTTTGGCTTGTTCAAAAAATATTGTCATTTCCATGAAATTCCCACGTCTGTCTGACCAGGCAGACTGACGGAGAGGCTTGGCTAAGTGCCGTCCTCCCAAAGCTTGGCTCTTTTGATGGTTTGGTATGATGTTGGAGGGGGCAATTAGTCACGAATCACACCACAGTTGAAATCTTTAAGCACCGATTCCCCCAAGCCTGTTTGGTCGTGCAGACCCCATGTCTGGACTGGGTCTCAAAATGTCCTTTGCCTATTTAATTCCAAACTGGCCCATCCGTTAGAATGATATGAAATGGAAGATGAAGATTCCCATTTCCCAATCAAGGATTGGTTAATTAATTACTAATTTACTACACCTTATACCTACAATAGACTAATTGTTATGGTTGGCTGCTGAATATAAACATTACGTACTAGATCAAATAACAATAATCAGCTACATAAACATTAACACATGAAAAACAGATTTAGTGGTCGCAAGATAAAGTCCCAATATGACCAAAATCAGCCTATGGGTAGTGCTCTAGTGATTATTCTGTGACTGCTCCCT